>JAYKKM010000108.1:760000-945000 GCA_035772405.1 Chrysogorgia sp. JL179-B06 | reverse complement strand
TGATAATTCATGAGGAAGACTCAAAGCAAAATCATAAACGAGATGTTGTTGGAAAATGTGGTAATAAACGTCCATAAATTAAGCCAAATTTCCCCTCAAATTTATCTTAAAATACTGCTTCGTTTGAAAGGCGTTTATTATCTGATTCGAAAACCCCTCGAAGTTGGTTAAAAACCTCGGCTATATCGCCTAGTTTTCAACACACATCTTGTTTTTTTCAAATCATGAGATAATAAACGCTTTCTCGTGTATGATATATTAACTAACTTATGAAAGTTTACAATACAGTTAACGTATTTTATTTGAATGATTACATGATGCTAAACGCACATATCTTACCTCAAAAAAACGAGAAACGTATTAAGAAGGTATTTGTGTATTGGTGGACTGTATGAACTTGCCTTTTCTGTATCTCAATAACCTTGGTTACTTTGCAAGTTACGAGCAGTTAATTCAGTACAGTGATCATGCAGATGAACTATATATAGAGAAGATGTTGGATTTCATTGCGTGGGTCACCTGAAGGTTGTTCCATTGTTCTTCCCTTTTACGGTTTAATCACATTAGAACGTGTTTCTTATAGCAGTTCAATTTGTCTCTCAAATATAACTGGTTGTAAAGCTCCAATATTGTACTAGAAATACGTATATATTACAACATGAGCTCATATACTCCAAATTTATTATATTCACAAAATCTAAATTCACTTCTTTTCTGATATCGTCAATTCGCGGCATTGTCTTTTGTTAATCTATGAGTATATAGTTTTTCAAGGTTAGCGGATGGATGGCTGCGAGGTGGGGATGGGAAACGCCCCAGGAAATTAGATTTCTTGGCGGGAGTATAGGGTTAGGAATAAGATATAATCCCTACCGCCCTGTATTTGTGGATCATTAATCGCAAGAAGGCAATTTCGCCGTTGATTTTGAACGTTATCTCGGTTAAGGTGGTCTTCCACCCAAATTCTATTTTTTCTTAATTTCAAATTCTATTTTTTCTCAATCACTTTTTTTCTTTCACAGGACACATTATGAGTTAAGAGATAATAAAACAAATGGTTTATGCCAATAGTAACACGGTTACCAATATATAGACCCCCATGAAACTGTGATTTCAGAGGCTTTTCATTAAAAAGGATATCACATGAACTAATGAACAGAAAAATGAAAGAAAGGTGTTAATGTAGTTTACGAACATTAATCTATGTTTGAACCTTAAAAAACATCAATTGGTCTGTTTATTGCCAACAATGCAGCATAGATGAAAAAGATTATAGAATGATAAGGCAGTTTTTGATTGATGTGGTACACATCTGGTAACTTCACCCATATATTTTAGGATAAAACATAGAAAAGGTACAGATACACTACCACAGCAATTTTCCTGAAGATCTGTCATTTGCTTTCTGAGATAAACTTTACGCCGGAAAATATGTTAGCTTCCGAGAAAAACGATAATGAAAATATTTTTTCAGAGGAATATAAATTAATAGTTCTTCTTACATAATATCAATTGACAGCAAGACAAATTGTTACGAGTTAAAAGGCATCAGATGCATATGTTTATCCTTCTAGCTTTTGTTTGCTCTTTATCACGAAGTGATAAGGTTACTTTTTATCAGTAGTTTTGGCGGGTGTTCTTGTTGATGTCATCATGTTGTTGTTTTACATTGGAGAAGAATGTCGAACAGACATGTGAATTGGCGCACGAATTGGGGCACGGTCCGGAAAATTGTGATTAGCGTATATACATGAGTACTAGTTAATTGCTAGTATACATAAACACATGCCGTATATGAACCACCCATAAAACTAAGTCTTGTATGAGACATTATCCTGATTTTATCAACAGGGGAGAATAATACCATGATGTTCATGTCTTGACTAGAGAACATAATATGTCGATAGATCAGCCGTCTAAAACTTTGGGTGTGGATTAGTGGAGGTTTCTAGGCGATATTTTCTTTGTTGGGTTGCATGGCAGGGGAAGTTTATTTGAATTTTTTAAATATATTATGCTTATCATGAGACTAATCAATAGAATTGGGATTGATCGGAAAGGAAACATTCTTAACTTGACGTTTTGGTGGAAGTAATTAGTAAATAGTTAAAGTTGCCGTACGGTCCGTTCTGTATACAGTCCTGCACACTTCTGTCGACATTATTTGTTTAAATGCATTATATATTAAATACTGAACATGAAGTATTGCGTATTTGGTCCCACGCTTGAGATTTACTGCCTACTAAGGGTGTAAGTTGTTCTGTTCCTAAACGCAGACATGATTATATTATATTCAATCTGATTCAATCGATGTGTCTGTTCTTGTGGAGGGGTATGTTAACAAGAAGGAAGTAAAACGAATTGAAGCATAGATGTTTGTCGAAATGCATATGAATACGACACTATGCTAAAACTATTTGGTAATTTTCAAGTATGTATACTCATGCAGTGCTCTTTTAACCTAGTTATATTTATTGTGTAATTCGAATTATTGATGCAAATCTTTCCGACTAATTTTCCGGCCTTAGCCTTTTTTTCATCACCGATCATTAGAATTTTGTCTACAAATACAAATTGTCTTCGTTTGGTGACTTTGTGGTGGTAGATATTGTCAAAATTTTGGTAATTGTGGAGTTGTTGTTAAACATTCTTATTCCTGCCGTGAAAAATTCCTCGCATCTCTTTCAGATTTTTTCCCTTTTGGTATTAATCGACGCTCGTCAGTCGGATAAATAATTGAGAGCTATATAGATTCGCCTTAAAACGCGCTTTCACCTCCCGCCATTTATTTGAATACTTCCAGTAAATGTAAAGGTGTGGACAAGATTTCTAAATGCAGTAGGTTTGTCATCAGAGTACTGAGTATAAAACGGGGAATTCGATTCCATATGGACAAGCGCTTCTTTTACAGGAATTTGTATAATTTATAGATGAAGCATTTGGTAGGAGGTTGATTGAACTTTCGGCGGATTTTGGTAAAGAGATTATAAAGATATTATAATTCCAAGTTCCGACGAACTGCACGAGAGGTCAAGAGAGAGTTTATTGAGCCATAAAAACAGTAGAAACGTTCAAAATACAACGAATGTTGTTGTTAACGAGACCACTCTATACCAACTCTTCAACATCACAAAAAACAAGATCATCCAAACTTGACTGCGACAAATTAGTATCAAACCAAAAAATCTAATACTTCGACATACCAAAAATCATACACAATTCGGACAACAAGAACATGGAACATACTACCAAAAACTATTACAACAAAAAACATCACACGCTCAAACTTCAGGAAGTTACTATTCAACTACTACATTAACACACATAACAACACATATGACATAGCTACACGAATATGTAAAAGCATATGCTTAAAATGCAACACAGCTCAAAGCCTTACGAACTCACCATCGTGTTGGTTTTTGTATATATATATCGCAGTAAATTTGTTGTATTTAATGTGTGTTGTATATCGCTATGTATCTTTAAAGTGACTGTTAAATCGCACTTGTTTTGGGGCCGCAATAATTGGAAGTAGCTGTTGCGATTACCCAGCCTATTGTCTTAATGTCTGTATGTATTTTTGTAATGGTGTATGGCAAAGTTATTAAAATTCAAAATATATAGACCCTCTTTAGCCTAATTTACGTCTTTCGGAAATTATGAAAAAAGGTTTTGGAACAAGACGTCCTGTGTACCATTGCTATGGTATAGGAAACTGAGAAATTTGAAGGATATGGACTGATTATATTAGGTAAACGAGATTAATAAATTTCTTGATAAAGCTCGAGGCTGATACTTTCAGTTCGAATAAACGCACGCGCAATATGAATTTTGCGTTCGATTGTGACTCGGATGGATTTATTAATTTACCTTAGCCTGCGCAGGGAACTATGATGCAACACGATACTTCCCAGTGCTCATCACTGACTTCAAACACTTCCAAGCAAGTAGCTGGCCGGCAAAATCACTTCAGTTCAAACCACTTAATCGAAAAGAAAGAAGGCACAAGCACTGGTCATATATGCATAGATATAGAAACCTATATACTCAGCTACCACATGTAGCCAAGTAATGATACAGAAATGGAGTCGAAACGACTCGTGCAACCACATGTAGCCTGAGTAATTGCTGTTATTAAAAAAAACAGTTTGTGTGAACCTTAGAATGTCAAATGCAAATTTATACTTGGAATAGGTTAAAAATTGTTTTGGTAAATTTCACAGTGTAAAATTCTCTTAATTTCCTAAATTTGGCTAAAAAATCTTAGGTCCAGTTGTTTATTAAAGGCTGGAAATTTGCAAATATATGCAAATATATAGCAAATATATGTAAATATATAGAAAATATATTCAGTTCTAAGTAATCAGACACAGTTCTCAGTCAGTGCAGGGGCGGTTAAATTTTCCAAACTTTCAACATTGGCAAACTGCACACCAGTAACAAACTGCCTCAATTACATGGAGGCAAGTTGGCTAGGTTGGCTCACAAAGCTAGCCAGCGTGCAGACGATTCCTGTTTATGCTGACGCCATAAACATAATTATAATTTTAGTGCATTAATTTATAATTTGAGCATGTTCGCCTCATTTAGTGTTGGACAATATTTGACAAAGTACTGTCATGGTTAGTGAGCAAACTCATATACCATGCCAGCTCGCTTCCATGTATAATCAAGTCAAAAAATCACTTTGAATTGCTGTGCAGACCAATTACTAACAGATTGGCAAATGGCACGCTTGTGAGTCAACCTGACCATGGCCTGACAAGCTCACGTCATGTAATATCAGGACAAATTACTATCTCGGTTAGTGAGCCAGCTCAGAGTACCAAGCCAGCTCGCCTCCATGTAATCAGGGACAAAAATCAGTTTGAAAGGTGTGTACAATGTCTCTGGCTGTGCGGGCCAACTAATTAACATATGCTGTTGGAAACAACAATTTATGAGGTGATGGACAATGGAAAATACACAGCTGAACAAGCTGTCACTGGAAAACCAGCGAACAATAACAAACACTTCATCGATTGGAGTTGATCTAGATTGGAGTTGGTCTGGGTGTCAGATATGAGATGTTCAAGATTTGAAAGCATCCAGCTTTATAAATACGTTAACGACTCAACTAGGACGTGTACGTATTAAATTCATTTGCAAACTCAACAATGTTCAATCAAATCCAAAGCTATATGTGTCTAAATATCTACAACATTTGTGAATAGACGACGGATAATAAAATGTATGTACATTCTGACATTCATAATACATGTGCCAGCGACAAGCCAAGGTATTAAATCACGAATAGACTTGATGAAATAGAATCACATTGTGTTTATTTTGTATAACTTTACATGCACCACAATAAACAATGCAAGCAAATGTAAAGAAAATTACAAACGGTAAAGTTATCTTAATACATTTAAAGTTTGTCTACAGCGAGACTCTGCACCCGGTAATGTCAACATGACAATAGCGTATTATAATATTATGAACAAGATACTTCCCAGCCACATAAATGACTTCGAACACTTCCAAGCAATCGCTGGCAAAAAACACTTCCCTTTCGAACTGACTACGATATATAGTCACATGAATCAGTTTCGCAAAGCCTGTGAATTAAATACTTCCCTTCGATTCGAACCATAAAGAGTCGACACATGATCAACCTCGTACCCATGGTCTTATTTCCGGTCCCGCTCGCGAAGCCTGTTGGGGCCGTGTCTCGACCCCACATAAATAGTGACGACGAGCAAAAACAGCGAAATTACCTAGACTCGACTACCCCGTGTAATAATATTAGTCTGAATACTTTCATTTTATCATTGCTTACATATGAACACCGACTATACTTTCCGTATTTTTGACTGCTAAAAATGTCGAATGTTCAAGTTTAGGTGATTCGTACCCAAAAACGTCCAAGTAAATCGGACAAATGCGGGCTAAAACAACCACGACCAATAGGTAACTTGCTAATTAGTCATCTACATTTTCTTGTTTCTTTATATCAGTCACAGAACAATGACCATCATGGTCACCCCAATATGCAGGCCCCCACGCGCTAATATCGGATTCATAGTTACTGTAATGGAGCCGTAGTTTGTTCTAAATTACGGTAAACTTTTCGGCAACTGATTCATTTTAATTTTGGCATCTTAAAGGATCACAGACATATATGTCGCTTACAGTAAAACTATATAGCGTGGTCCATACAAGGTGGCCGCTACGAAATATTTCCGGCTGCATTTTTTCGCAGCATCCGGCAAACAATATTGTTGTGAAAAGGTGGTAAACTGCCAATAATTTAGTGACGAGATACTTACGTTTCGAGCGGAGTCCTTCATCAGAGTGAGACGAGATGAAATAAAATAAATAGGGCTTATATATATATATATATATATGCCAAAAGGGTGTCACAAGTAGAAAGTAGCCAATCAAATGCACGTGAGATAAACAAACTGATAATTAATGAGATGCGAAAAGTTAAATCATTTGCTATTTTTACAGTCGATCAGAGGGGGAGGGAGAAATGACAGGTCCAATATTAAGGGGATTAGGCGATAGTAAAGCAGTAAGAAACAAATAATTTGAAAAGGAATGAAAGTGCATAAGCTAATAATAAAAAAGTTCCAAGCAAACTAAAATAACAAAAAACTTGTGGGAAATTAAATAAAAGAAAAACGTTCGTTAAGACCAAGAGGATGTGTGGTGCCAAGTTTAAAAATGAGACGCTTCTCTTGCCGTTTGCGGTTATCGTTACCACCTGAGATGGGAAGGATGGCACAGACTTTCATGTCTGAAACCAAATGGTTAGAGCTGTTGAAATGGCGGGCTACAGGTTTGTCAACATCATTGTTCCTCACGGAACGAAGATGTTCAGCAAACCTGTCTGAAAGGCGTCGCCCAGTTTCACCGATGTAGATTTTAGGGCATTTATCGCAAGAAATGCAATAAATTATGTTGGTGGACGTGCATGAAAAAGCATGACGGATTGTGTGGTCGAATTTGGGGGCAGTAATAACTGTAGTGGGATTGAGAAAAGGGCATGTGTTACAGCGGAAACGGCCGCAACAAAATGTTCCCGCTGGTGCAGAGGTATTTTGTTTAAGGGCACTATGTACTAAGGAGTCACGAATGTTTTTTATTACGGCGAAAAGATACCAAAGGGTTATCGGTGAAAATTGCTGACGTCTCAGGATCATTTTGTAAAATGTGAAAATTCCGATCAATAATATTTTTAACTTTAAAATTGAAAGGATGAAATGTTAGAACTAAAGGAATTTTGTTGTTTGAAACTTGTTCCAAAGGTGGTTCAAGGGCATCTAAACGGGGGACGAGAAAAGCTTTCTGAACCGCGAGGTCTAGGAGGTTGGTAGGGTAACCACGTTGCACAAAAAAAGATCTCATTTCCATTGCTTTGGCTTGAAAATCTTGGTCGTCGCTACATAAGCAGCGAAGACGCAAGAATTGAGAATAAGGGATGGATTGCTTAGGGTGGTTGGGATGAGATGATAAAAATAGAAGAGAAATATGGGAGTCAGTAAGCTTGTACGAGACTGACGCTCTCAGCGAATCACCATCAATCGAAATTAAAATATCAAGGAACGACAGACAGGTCTCGATGATTTCCCACGTAAACTTCAGAGCAGGATGAAAATGATCAACAAAGTTGATGAACTGCTCTAAAAGGACACGTGAGCATGACGCTGTTCCTAAACAGTCATCGATAAATCTGCCGAAGAAATCAGGCAAGGGGCCCGTGTATTGTTCAAAGATCTGTTTTCCAACATAACCAACAAATAAGTTAGCGTAGCTTGGACCACTTATTTGTTGATAATGTTCACCATCAAACGAAAAATTGTTAAGGGTAAGCACTAGTTCTGCTAAGCGGAGTAACGTGGTTGTGGAGGGTTCTAAATGAGTGCGCTTATCAAAGAAATCCATCACAATGGGGCATGACGGTGTATAAGGACTTGACGTCAATGGTGAAAATAAATTTATCGGAACTACTGAAACGTAACTAGTCGAAAATTTGCAAGGCATATTTAGTATCTTTGATATAAGAAGGCAACTTCTTAACCAAAGGATACATAACGCTGTCTAGAAAACTGGAAATGCGCTCGGTGGGACAACTACAAGCGGAAACAATCGGCCTGCCAGGATTGTTAAGCCCGGCGCACACTAGAGCTATCTGCTTAGCCAAACTTCATTCGTGACCGATGGCGTAAGGCGTTAGCTCCAGTGTGCGGGGCAGTTTTGTAAGCATTTCGTCACTCGTGCCGTCTTTCACAAATATTCAACATGTTGAATAATTTTTGTCACGAATGACAATTTCCTCTAGTGTGCGGGGAAGTGAAAGCAGCGAGCTTACAACTTTCCGGCAATACGCATGCGTGTTGAGGTTCAAATTTCAAAACAACAAACATGGCGGCACCTAGTGTATTGTTAGACGATCAAATAGCTGATATTTGGCCAGATTATCCATGCCTTTACGATGTGAAATTGCCTGAATTTCTCGGGGTCCTCTGCATTTAGTTCGCAAACAAGACTATTTGCATATACCCCTTGTCCTTGCCGTCTTAACCAACGTTTTGTCCATATCTGTCTGTTTGCTGCTCTTAAACGTCTACGACGTCGCCTCAAAAGCAACAGAAACAACAATGTTTCTTCGTCTTCTTCCTCCAAATGATCCGCCATGTTTGTTGTTTTGAAATTTGAACCTCAACACGCATGCGTATTGCCGGAAAGTTGTAAGCTCGCTGCTTTCACTTCCCCGCACACTAGAGGAAATTGTCATTCGTGACAAAAATTATTCAACATGTTGAATATTTGTGAAAGACGGCACGAGTGACGAAATGCTTACAAAACTGCCCCGCACACTGGAGCTAACGCCTTACGCCATCGGTCACGAATGAAGTTTGGCTAAGCAGATAGCTCTAGTGTGCGCCGGGCTTTAGGTTTATGAATTTTAGACAGGAAATATATGACAGGCGTTCTGGGGGTTATTTAGAGATAAGTAGATAATTATAATAATAATAATAATATAGACGTATTAAGAGCATTATTCAATAGTCTCAATGCTCTTACAACAATATATTCTTAATGTTATACTTATAAAACTAATTATGCAGTTTTGTTATAAGATAAATGCCACTACATATAATATTAATACCACTATGCCAACAAACTATTAATTTAAAAAAAGAAAAGTCGTAAGTGCTGACTTAAAGCTACTTAAAATATCACTGCTTTTAATTTCCCGTGGTAATGAATTGCACAGTTTTGGTACGGCCATGTTAAGCTTTGAAAGCAATTATCAGTATCTTAAAAATAATCCTTGATCTCACTGGCATCCAGTAAAGATTACGAAGCACAGGGGAGATATGTGTGCTGGTTTTTGAACCCTTGCAACAAGTCTAGCAGCTGCATTTCTCAGCTGTATTTTGTATACTTGCATGCGATCTATATTTATTGAAATTAACTAAACTGCTTTGGCGATAAATTACTGTAATAGAACCACTCTTTAACCTTAATTTTTCTCAGTTTTTACCCAATAGCCTTCCATCATTGTAAATGCAACATTGAATAATGGCCCTCCAATGTAATTTATTGCAATTTATAAATTTTCCCATAACAATTGATTAGGACATGCTGTATATACTTTCCTCGATTTGTTCAAACTAATGTTGTCATTAATGATTGCAGCTTCTTACAGCCCTATTCACACAGATATTTCCTGATCTTGCCAATATTTCTAATAGCCAAAATTACTGATTTACAAATATTATTTACATGAGTATTAATTTAACATAATACCAGCAATTTGGGACGTTTTTCGCCTGCGTTCGAGCAGCGGCTAATCGCTTCATAATAGCGTTATATGACACCAAATCCGCCAATTCTCAGCTTGAATTATAATGCGCAAAATTGCGTAATATGCACAAAATTCACAATATATTGATAATATTTGTACGTATAGGTACAAATGGATGTAGGTACAATGGATATGAGTGATTTTACACAGTTATCAATTGACTCGAAAGATGACCGCCGCTTAGGTCGTCGAAACGTCGTCAGTCACGAAGAATAGACTTTCTCAAGACTACAACGACCTGGACGATCAACTACACACATCTAATGATACCCCTAGGTTCAAACCATTTACTTTAATGCAATAGCAATGAAACAGGATCGAACGAGTTACACTAATGTAACAATGTAAACAAAAAAGAAATACTAAGAATACAAGACTAAATATGTACAAGTTAAGATGAGAGTTAATACTAAATATAAGCTAATAGTCTAAGCGTAAATAGGTCAATTACAGGTCATGCATGAATAAAACACAAATGACAATAAAGAAACTAACAACAGCGTATAGTCAGTATAATATGAATAACTGCACAACGATTATATAGAGTAAAGCATGCAAGTTGATCTATTCATGTTAATTAAGGTGTATCATAAGAAATATATAGTATAAAAATACATGTTATGGAAGACTTGAACTTGGTAGAATGACTTGTAACATGACGTGCTGGTGTAGTCTGGAGAACTGGATCAACTGAATCAAACGAGTGCTCACGGTTCACTGCTCTAGTTTATAGTAACGGTCAGAAAGATAGTAAGCAGTACACTTAACCAAATAAGGTCACAATTCTGGGTTGGGAAACCACAATAAAACTGAAATAGGGAAATGAGTAAACATGCATAATCTACAATGACAGGGTTTTAAATCATTCGTATCAATTGTATAATGACATCGAGCGTTTGAGCCGTCTTACATATGTTTAATAAAGCCCGGTTTCCATTTGGTCGCCACGATCGGAGGGTGTCATAGTGGTAGATGTAATAGTGTGTCGATTTATCTTGTCTGCTGTATGCAAAGTAATCTTTACTGATTGCAGAGATATATGGACACTCTATTACATCGACCGCTATCATGACACCGTTCCGATCGTGACGACCAAATGGAAACCAGGTTTTACAGTTTGTCCATTAGTCATGACGTTTTATGGATTGTGAACCAAAAACTAGAAATATGTGTTGATGATGTATTAATCCAACCTGTTGCGGTTGTACGTGATCTAGGTTTTTGCTGTTGATAGACACTTTTTACGTTAAATACTCAAGTAAATAATATTTGTAAACTATGAGTTCTTATCAGAAGTGAAATGCTGCCTCGGAATAATATACACAGGAGCAATGGGTATATTAGAAGGGTGTTCCCGTTCGTTGTTTGATTTGAAATATGACCTCTCGACCGCCAGATAAGCTGTCGTTTATTTCAGAAATATTACAAACGTAAACGTGAAGTTCGATTTGGCAAAATCCCTGATTTCCGTACAAACGTGAAGTTCGATTGGAAAAAGTGTCGCTTAAGGAAAATGTATAACTTCGCGAGGCTTGCTATTTCGAGTAAATGTTGTTCGAATTAGATGGTCACATTCAATTTTGACATTATAAACGCGGCATAAATTACAGCTACAAGTTCAGCATTAAGTAGAACACGTTTCCGCATCCGGCGATTAAACAAATATCTACGATTTACGTCATAAAACGTCATAAATATGTCGACATATATTGTTGAAAATCGAGCGTGATTCAACGTCGATCGACTATACATAGTTTCGCGAAGAGGTCTGGGCACCAGATACAGAACCCAAGTCAAGATTACTGTGTTGAAAGATCAGGAAATATCTGTGTATAAACAGGATTGTGAGAAGCTATAATCATTGACATTAGTTCGAACAAATTGAGGAAAGTATATATGTCATAATAATTGTAATTGAAATTTAATAAATTACTTTAATAGGATACTCCTCCACTATTCCGAAAACGTTACATCACGGGCGGCGAGGGAGGTTGAGCACGTCATTTAACCCGGTCAGCGGCAAGCAATCGTCTTCTGGACGATCCTTTTATTAGTATTCAGGTTAGTAATAATAGGATTTTTACATAGCTTTCCTGTATCACGGGGGTTAGGATTAGAAAACCCATTGGGCGGGGGTTAGGGTTAGGATCTAAGTAATTGTTTTAGGGTTAGCATGCAGTTCTATATGATGTATATCATAATATGGTCGGCACTAGAGGCAATCCACCGAGGGTCTTTAACCGAGTGGGGACTAGTACTCGTTGCTAAATTATATTTCTGCCCTGCCAGGTTATCTTGACTCTTACAATTACCAATAATCGCCAATTGTCAAATACTCTTAGATTACCAATAATGGGTAATTCCACAACAGTATATTGTAGGATTCTAGAACTCAACCCCAACACAACACCAATCCTAACCCAACCAAGTGGGGACTACGACTAGATGCTAAATTATTCAAGTTTCTTAATTTTTTTTAAACACACAGGTTGGGAGTTAGGGTCACAATGAAGTTGAAGGCGGAGATTGGGCGGGGATTAGGGTTAGGAAGACACTTAAGGCGGGGGGTTAGGATTTGTATTGTGTTGGGGTTGGGTTCTAGAATCCTACAATTTACTGTAGTGGAATTACCCATTATTGGTAATCTAGAAGCATTTGACAATTGCCGATTATTGGTCTATAATCTTTAATCATGTACTCCTAAAAACAGTTAAAACCAGTAAAAAACAGTTGGTAATATAGTAACTAGCCCTAGTCCCCACTCGGTGAAAGACCCTCGGTGGATTGCCTCTAGTGCTGACCTCATAATATAGGCATCTCTCGCGGATACTAAAAAAGATCGTCCAGAAGACGATTGCTTGCCGAGATAAATGGCGTACTCACCTTCCCTCTGCGCCGTGATGTAACGTTTCCCCCACTATTCAATGTTGCTTTAACAAATTACAATGATGGAAATCTATTGGGAAACAACTGAGAAAAACTGTTAATGTTTTGGGGTTTTACAACAGAGTTTGAGTAACTGGCGTGTGTATGGGTAAAACGTCGTGGGTCGCTAAAATGCTCTGAAATGCGTTTTTTTCAAGAAAGAAATAAAAAAAAATTGTTCGGTCAGCGATAAATTCAGTCAGCGATAATTTGTCATTGCCAACTGGAGTAACTAATAAAGAGTATTTTGCCGTGATACCTTTCTTCTATTCGCGTTCTCACGCGTGCTACGATCGCTTAACAAATGCCGATATCTTAAGGAAACCAACAAGCTAACATAAACCGCTGAGCAAGCGCATTTTCTAAACACAAAATCCGTCATTTGAATTTCTTCTCATCACCAGGCGGCAGGCGAAACTCGAAGTATATTATTCGTTCTACCTATAGTCTTACAACTTAGTTATAACTTGACGCCTGCTCAGGTGTTTACTCGGGCTACTGATCTCTGTAATTAGCGCTTCGCACATCTAGAAAACCTGCGGAACAGTGATTTGTTAGAAAGTAGAAAACTCTCAGAAAGTAATCATTAAAGGGCCCATGACCCCAAATACGATATTAGTAATATAGATTCTACATGAAGTAAATAGTTGAATGCCAAAATATTTTATGATTTGAGCTTTGCGTTTTTTTTAGAAAGGTTTTTTAGAAAGGTTTATTTGTCCGAAATGCTAATGAGTGTGAAGTCATTTACGGCATCATTTCGGATACAATATTCTACTGTTAAAGCAAATTAATCTAACTCAAACGTTGATGATGTACTTTACCGCTGTAGTAAAATTTTTATCAACTTTTTCACTCAAATCCTCAACCAGTCTATCACACGCAAAGCAGAAAAGAAAGCCAAATGCCGTAAATGACGTCACACATTAGAATTTCAGTTGAAACAAACCTTTCTAGAACAACAAGGCAAAGATGAAATCGTAAAATATTTTGGCATTCAACTTTTCACTTCATGTAGAATCTATATCAGTAATATCGCATTTTGGGTCATGGGCACTTTAAGGAATGCGCTTTGAAACTGTGTAATTGTACAGTTCGACGGAATCGGGGCATGTTGTAAACAAGACCGTTTAGCCGAATAATTAAATGATTTTCATACTTAATTTCAGTGGATCAAACAAACCATGTAGTGCTGAATTCGGCAGATTCAAGCTGTGGTTCCGACATAGAATTAATCATAAATCGTACCAACAGAAAATAATATAAAGGCGGTATCCAGTGCGCGGTGTCCGTTGCATTGTGTGTGTGTTGACAATACACTCGTATATGTCAATGTATATCATGCCTGTGAATTTCGTTTCAACTGCGGCTTTGGTAACAGGCTAGCCAAACTTTTTTCGTAGGCGTACACACAGGGGGGGGGCGTATTTTGGAAACAGCGATCCCAGACTCGAACAACTTGATAACCTTTGGCGAAAACTGTCGCTCCGCTTGAAAGAAAATTTTATATGGTGCTTCTGAATTCTGATAGATGAACGCGCCTGTCATATATTGTATTTATAACATTATGCCATATTGACTTGTGTACAAGTAATGTTATATAAACTTGTGCAACGCTGATTATAGATCGGTGCGACTGACGAGAAAATAAACTTTTGCCCCGATTCAAACTGTACGCGACGAGAACGCAAAAAACTGAATGTAATTTAATAAAGGTTCAGAATTTTCAATACAAGCGATCCTATAGAATTCCCGATACTTATTAATTGTACCAGTTTTATCAACTTATACTTTTGCTTCGACTTCTCTTCGGCCGCGACCATGGCTGTGACTTCGGCTGCGACTACGACTGCGACTACGACTGCGACTGCGACTTCTCCGATATCTTCCTCGCCCTTGTCCTTTATTCTTACCCCAGTATCCGTTCCAGTAGTGTGGCCGGCGGTAAACTCATGGATGGACATGATAATCACTTTGTGTTGAACTAACGATAGAAAAGGACATGCATTAGCAATTGAAGATCGACTCAGATACTTTGAAGTTGTTGTAAGTTGTTGAAACAATCTCCAACATACAAGAAATTTCAAATACAAAACTTCTAACTTAGTGGTCAAATACAGTAGGTCATCAGTTTGAAATTCAGTAGAAGTCGATCAAGATTATGCTAAAAATCACAGTCACAAAAATCCATTTAGAGTGCCCAGACGACGGAGAAACAGCCAATAAGTTATTTTTTCAGTTTTTAATTACGTCGATTTTTTCCCAAACATTATACCATATAGCGCTATTTTGAATTCCCCCGATAAAGTTTTGCAAATGGTCTGGTAACTAACATTACGAGACGGAACTTGAGGGACGGAAGTCTCTCATCATTGTTATTTGCGTGTATTCCGATCTGTTGTATAGTTATCATAAAGCGAGAAACACTCGTCACAGGCCTCATTCGGTTTTTTCATGTCTGGATTTGTTCCTGCAACTATACCAATGCTTAAAGAGAGATATTTCGGAAACGAATGCAGGACCAGATCCAAAACTGTAGAAGCATTTATCTGCTGTTTTTGCGTCGTGTATATACTGTAGGAAATAAAAACTGTGAAGGATGTGTACTTTAATTGTGTAAATTGAAGTGTAGTGCAGGAACGAAAAAACATTCCTACTGTAGAGTAGATTAGTATAATTAGTTCCCATTTGTAAATAGTTACGGAAGAACATAACTTCCCGTGCCTAGGTACTGACGTACGGTATATAAATACTTCCCACGTATAAAGGAAGTCATGCACGGATGGCTAATCAAGGGCAACGTAGAGTATATAAGAAATTGTGAAATGTAAAATAAAGTGTGTTCCGCCCAAGAGTCTTGACTAGTGTATTCATAGTAACTCGGCCCGTTACAAATCGTTGCATTTTGATGTAAAATCGTTGCAATTTATAAGCAAGCAGTTGATGAAACTTAGTATACACACTCTGCAATATACGGTACTGCTAAATACATAATTTCTTTAATATATTGTCTAATTCCACAGGGTCTATTATATATGATCAGTAACAATTATGACATGACCATGAACTCGTGTCGTATATGAGCTCATAGGCAATTCGTTCATATGCGGCGAAGGCGAATGGTATAATTTATTTTTTTAAATATAGAAAAACATAAGATAATAATGCAAAACTGTGGATATAGCAGAGTAAATAAATCAGTTATGTAAGTGAAAGTAACGAACTTCCGCCACATTTGTTCACACAGTTTTTATTCATTTATTTTGTCTGACAATCATTATTTTAAACCACTGGCAATTCAGTAGTGTTTTACGAAGCTTTAAGACGATTTTTAAAGTGGATTTTGCATCATAACATCGTAAATTTTTCATGTGCATGCATTAATGTATTTTCTGTTGAATATTGGCCTTATTCTTATCAGTTCAGGTTTTTCACACCTGTACGTTAAAGAAACAGCAAGTTTCATTTGCAGTAAGTTAAGAAAATTCATATCGCTGCACACACACACATGCACATATTAATATCAGCTATCGATTGACTGCAGGCGAGAAAAAATATATAAATAAAAATTAAAGGCAGAACAAAATTATAATAAAAATGTATTGATTGCTACTCGGAGTTTCATTTCAGCAAATCGTTTGCAAATCGTTTGCCATTTTTTAATCAATAAATTTATGATTTTGTTCTGCCTTTGCTTTTTTATTTATACTGCTCTGTTACCAGCATTGATCACTGTTGTACTGTACTGCTTTCAACAAATCCTACAATTATATATAATATATATATAATATATATATAATATATTATATATATATATATATAATATATATATAAATATATATATATATCGGAACATCTTAATATCGGAACATCGGAATATATTCTGCAATTGGGTATAATTGCTATTCTTGTGTATTCCTAGTGTTATTCCTAGTGAATTTCTCGCAGGCATAAGACGTATTATGCGCAGGCGCGTCGCCATCTTAAACCAAGATCACGGATCAAGAATCGGTTGTATTAATAGTTCATCAACATATATTTCTGGCACTGGTTCACAGTTATCCATAAAACGTCATTACAGATGCATTATAAACTGTTATTAAACATATATAAGGCGGGTCAAATGGGCCATGCACGTAGGTACAATGGATATGAGTGATTTTACACAGTTATCAATTGACTCGAAAGATGACCGCCGCTTAGGCCGTCGAAACGTCGTCAGTCACGAAGAATAGTCTTTCTCATGCACTGACTACAACGACCTGCAGGACGATCAACTACACACATCTTATGATACTCCTAGGTTCAAACCATTTACTTTAATACAATAACAATGAAACAGGAACGAGTAACACTAATGTAACGATGTAAACAAAAAAGAAATACTAAGAATACAAGACTAAATATGTACAAGTTAAGATGAGAGTCAATACTAAATATAAGCTAATAGGCTAAGCGTATATAGGTCAATTACAGGTCATGCATAAATAAAACACAAATGACAATAAAGGAACTATAACAACATATAGTCAGTATAATATGAATAACTGCACAACGATCTTATAGAGTAAAGCAAGTTGATCCACTGATGTTAATTAAGGTGTATCATAAGAAATATATAGTAGAAAAATACATATGTTATGGAAGACATGACTTGTAACATAACGTGCTGGTGTAGTCTGGAGAACTAGATCAACTGAATCAATTGAGTGCTCACGGTTCACTGCTGCTAGTTTATATAGTAACGGTCAGAAAGATAGTAAGCAGTACAGTTAACCAAATAAGGTCACAATTCTGGGTTGGAAAACCACAATAAAACTGAAATAGGAAAATGAGTAAACAATGCATAATCTACAATGACAGGGTTTTAAATCATTCGTATCATCGAGCGTTTGAGCCGTCTTACATATATGTTTAATAAAGCCTGGTTTCCATTTGGTCGCCACGATCGCAACGGTGTCATAGTGGTCGATATAGTGTGTCAATTTATCTTGTACTTTGTCTGCTGTATGCAAAGTAATCTTTACTCATGATTGCAGAGATATATGGACACTCTATTACATCGACCACTATCATGACACCGTTGCGATACAGTTTGTCCATTTGTCATTTGTTTGACGTTTTATGGATTGTCGGAACGAAAAACTATAAATATGTGTTGATGATGTACGGTTTTAATCCAACCTGTTGCGGTTGTACGTGATCTAGGTTTTTGCTGTTGATAGACACTTTATAACGTTAAATACTCAAGTAAATAATATTTGTAAACTATGAGTTGTTATCAGAAGTGAAATGCTGCCTCGGAACATACACAGGAGCAATGGGTATATTAGAAGGGTGTTCCCGTTCGTTGTTTGATTTGAAATATGAACGCTCGACCGCCAGAAAAGTCGTTCATTTCAGAAATATTGCAAACGTAAACGTGAAGTTCGATTTGGAAAAATCCCTGATTTCCGTACAAACGTGAAGTTCGATCGATCGACGTACTATACATAGTTTTGCGAAGAGGTCTGGGCACGAGAAACAGAACCCAAGTCAAGATTAGGAAAAGATCAGGAAGCTATAATCATTGACATTATTTAGAACAAATTGAGGAAAGTATATATGTCCTAATAATTGTAATTGAAATTTAATAAATTACTTTAATAGGATACTCCCTCCACTATTACGAAAAACGTTACATCACAGGCGGCGAGCTGGAGGGTGAGCACGTCATTTAACCCGGTCAGCGGCAAGCAATCGTCTTCTGGACGATCCTTTTATAGTATTCAGGTTAGTAATAGGATTTTTTGAATTTCTTCTCATCACCTCAGGCGGCAGGCGAAACTCGAAGTATATTATACGTTCTACCTATAAAATCTTACAACTTAGTTATAACAAGACGCCTGCTCAGGTGTTTACTCAGGCTACTGATTTCTGTAATTAGCGCTTCGCACATCTAGAAAACCTGCGGAACAGTGATTTGTTAGAAAGTAGAAAACTCTCAGAAAGTAATCATTAAAGGGCCCATGACCCCAAATACGATATTAGTAATATAGATTCTACACGAATAAATAGTTGCGTTTTTTTAGAAAGGTTTTTTAGAAAGGTTTATTTATCCGAAATGCTAATGAGTGTGACGTCATTTACGGTATCATTTCGGATACAATATTCTACTGTTAAAGCAAATTAATTTAACTCAAACGTTGATGATGTACTTTACCGCTATAGTAAAGATTTTATCAACAGCTTTTTCACTCAAATCCTCGAACAGTCTATCACACGGAAAGCAGAAAAGAAAGCCAAATGCCGTAAATGACGTCACATCATTAGAATTTCAGTTGAAACAAACCTTAGTTTCTAGAACAACAAGGTAAAGCTCAAATCGTAAAATATTTTGTCATTCAACTTTTCACAATCAGTATTATCGCATTTTGAGTCATGGGCACTTTAAGAAATCCGCTTTGAAACTGTGTACAGTAATTGTACAGTTCGACGGAATCGAGGCATGTTGTAAACAAGACCGTTTAGCCGAATAATTAAATGATTTTCATACTTAATATCAGCGGATCAAACAAACCATGTTGTTCTGAATTCGGCAGACCGACATAGAATTCATCATAAATCGTACCAACAGAAAATAATATAAAGGCGGTATCCAGTGGGTTCTAATATTTAAAAGCGGTGTCCGTTGCATTGTGTGTGTGTCGACAATACACTCGTATACGTCAATGTATATCACGCCTCATGTGAATTTCGTTTCAACTGCGGCTTTGGTAACAGGCTAGCCAAACTTTTTTCGTAGGCGTACAAACAGGGGGGGGGGGCATATTTGGGAAACAGCGATCCCAGAATAACTTGAGAACCTTTTGAGAAAACTGTAGCTCCGCTTGAAAGCACAGATTAGGCCGTATGCTGTGACCTGAAAATGTGCCTAGAAAACGATTCGTAGAACTGAAATAATTTTACATAACTTTCCTTTTTAAAACACCCTGAGTCCGAATCCAAAAAGTTCCCGCTCCCTAGACCCGCAGTATTTTCGCAAAATCCATATTTATTTTCACTCCTGACGAACTTTAAACAAACAAGCGCCATTTTGAAATTAAATAACATCAGCCTCAGTAATCCTCTTTATCCTGTTATTGCTCCCCAGTCTCTGAAATTCATGACCGAGTTATAATTTAGAGCAATGTTATTTAATCTGCTTCAAATAAAACACAACTGACATGGTTTTCAAAATGGACAAAGGCAGTGATTTCCAGTTTACTTACCAGTAAAAACGGTGAAAATGAGAAATAAAAGTTCTAGTTGATGATGCAACAGAGAATATTGTTTAAAGGAAGGGACGAGGTAAATGTTCGCCGTATAAATGTCTTGAATTGATGGCTAATGACCATTGAAATATATATGAACAGATGAACTACAAGTAAATTTATTCCAAAACGGCAAAAGGGAGTGATAGACAGCTCTGTCAGATATATAACAGTTTTGAGTAACGAACCTTCGACGACCAAAGAACAAATATAAGTAGCGTGTACTTGATCAGTTAAAATTAAGTAGTTAAAGTAGGTATTCCATGTAGTTTGCCTTGTATTTTATATCAATTTGTTTACATCCAATCAAGGTTATGTACATAATATAAAGTTGTGCTCCTTTCATGGTGGTTAATATTCAGTTGAACATATTTTGAACTCATTGCTCTACTTCCTCCTAGCTAGGGATTTAATGGCTTAGAGTTATGAAAGCAACACCCTATAATAAAATTCATTTATACTATGGAACGTTCATGGTTTTGATGGCCTTCAGGACCTTTCACAGAGATCAGTGAGGGTGATAAATGAATGTGCTAAAATATTATCCGTTTGCATAAGAATCTCTGAAATAGGAATTTTGACAATAAACTTTACCAGATGTCAAAATTTGCTATTAATCCTTTCCCTATATTAGCTTAAAAGTTTTAAACACATATTCAATGAGCTAACTTGCTGAAAAATTTAGGCCATGTTACAAGTATTAAGAATCGAAATAAGTTTACTTCATACACATACACTGATCAATGTTTTACTGTCATTCGTAGTAAGGTTGCTATATATTTTCAGATTTTCTATGCATAAAAATTACGACAGACAACAACAAAATATCAGGATATAACAATACAACAAATAACCTTTTTAATCACATTGCAACGAAAAAAATTCACATTATAAGCATTATACAGAATACACATATTTACTGATACATTGTTTATAGTACGATGCTGCAGTCCGTATTGACAATATAAAAGTCAAATGTGTTAAACAGTTGAGGACGGGTAGGAGAACAGGGCAAAATTACAAATCAAGCAAACCTCAGAAGATGATACATATACTTCATATGACAACAAAAGTATGCCAAAACAATATATCTGTAAGTCAAATGCTGAAACGATGAAAATTTCGCTTCGACTCTTCTCCAACTCGTTTACATAGTTGCATATAATGTGCAGACAACCACAGTTCCCTTCCTTTTATTAACAATTATCTCTGTGGCATCATTAATAGAACTTTTATTTCTCATTCTTCACCGTTTTTACTTGCAAGTAAACTAAAAATCACTGGCTTCGTCCATTTTGAAAACCATGTGAATTGTGTTTATTTTGAAGCAGATTAAATAACATTGCTCTAAATTATAACTCGGTCATGAATTTCAGAGACTAGGAGCAATAACGGGATAAAGAGGATTACTGAGGCTGATGTTATTTAATTTCAAAATGGCGGTGTTTGTTGAGTGAAAATAAATATGGATTTTGCGAAAATACTGCGGGTCTAGGGAGCGGGAACTTTTTGGATTCGGACTCAGGGTGTTTTAAAAGGGAAGAAAAAAGGGAAGTTATGTTTAATTATTTCAGTTCTACGACATGCTTAATGAAAGTGAACAATATCGGGCCACGACAAACGGCCTAGATGTGTCGCATGTGTTTTATATGGTGCATCTGAATTCTGATAGATGAACGCGCCTGTCATATATTGTATTTATAATATTATGCCATATTGACTTTTGTACAACTAATGTTATACAAACTTGTGCAACGCTGATTATAGATCGGTGCGACTGACGAGAAAACAAAAAACGCGACGAGAACGCAAAAAACTGAATGTAATTTAATAAAGGTTCAGAATTTTCTTTTCAAGCAATCCGATAGAATTCCCGATACTTATTAATTGTACCAGTTTTATCAACTTATACTTTTGCTTCGACTTCTCTTCGGCCGCGACCATGGCTGCGACTTCGGCTGCGACTACGACTGCGACTTCTCCGATATCTTCCTCGCCCTTGTCCTTTATTCTTACCCCAGTATCCGTTCCAATAGTATGGCCGGCGGTAAACTGGATGGACATGATAATCACTTTATGTTGAACTAACGATAGAAAAGGACATACATTAGCAATCGAAGATCGCCTCAGATGCTTTGAAGTTGTTGTAAGTTGTTGAAATTTCAAAACCATAACTTCTAACTTAGTGGTCAAATACAGTAGGTCATCAGTTTGAAATTCGGTGAAGTCGATCACGATTATGCTAAAAATCACAGTCACAAAAATCCGTTTAGAGTGCTCATCAACTCTTCATAGTTTTCGTTCACTGAATAGAGTCAGACGACGGAGAAACAGCCAATAAGTTCTTTTTTCAGTTTTTAATTTCGTCGATTTTTTTCCAAACATACCATATAGCGCTATTTTGAATTCCCCCGATAAAGTTTTGCAAATGGTCTGGTAACTAACATTACGAGACGGAACTTGAGGGACGGAAGTCTCTCATCATTGTTATTTGCGTGTATTCCGATCTGTTGTATAGTTATCATCAAGCGAGAACCACTCGTCCCAGGCCTCATTCGGTTTTTTTCGTGTCTGGATTTGTTCCTGCAACTACCAATGCTTAAAGAGAGATATTTCGGAAACGAATGGACCAGATCCAAAACTGTAGAATAATTTATCAGCTGTTTTTTGCGTCGTGTATACTGCAGGAAATAAAAACTGTGAAGGATGTGTACTTTAATTGTGTAAATTGAAGTGTAGAAGGAACGAAAAAACACTCGTACAGTACACTCCATAGTCCAATACTTTATGGAACCGAGAGTATATATTAGTATAACTAGTTCCCATTTGTAAATAGTTACGGAAGAACATAACTTCCCGTGCCTATATACTGACGTACGGTAGAATTACTTCCCACATAAAAAGGAAGTCACGGATGCATGGCCAACCAAGGGCAACGTAGAGTATATAAAAAATTGTGAAATGTAAAATAAAGTGTGTTCCGACCAAGAGTCTTGACTAGTGTATTCATAGTAACTCGGCCCGTTACAAATCGCTGCATTTTGATGTAATATCGTTGCAATTTATAAGCAAGCAGTTGTTGAAACTAGTATACAAACTCTGCAATATACGGCACTGCTAAATACATAATTTCTTCAATATATTGTCTAATTACACCGGGTCTATTATATATCAGTAACAATTATGACATGACCATGAACTCGTGTCGTATATGAGCTCATAGGCAATTACTAGTTCATATGCGACGAAGGCGAATGGTATAATGTTTTTCTAATATAGAAAAAAAACATAATAATGCAAAACTGTAGATATAGCAGAGTAAATAAATTATGTAAGTGAAAGTAACGAACTTCCGCCACATTTTTTCACACACTTTTATACATTTATTTTGTCTGACAATCATTATTTTAAACCACTGGCAATTCAGTCGTGTTTTACGAAGCTTTAAGACGATTTTTTAAAGTGGATTTTGCATCATAACATCGTAATTTTTTCATGTGCATGCATTAATGTATTTTCTGTTGAATATTGGCCTTATTCTTATCAGTTCAGGTTTTTCACACCTGTACGTTAAAGAAACAGCAAGTTTCATTTGCAGTAAGTTAAGAAAATTCATATCACTGCACAAACACACATGCACATATTAATATCAGCTATCGATTGACCTGCAGGCGAGAAAAAAATATATAAATAAAAATCAAAGACAGAACAAAATCATAATAAAAATGTATTGACTGCTACTCGGAGTTTCATTTCAGCAAATCGTTACCAAATCATTTGCCTGACGATCGTACATTTTGTAGGTAGCAATCAATAAATTTATGATTTTTTTCTGCATTTGATTTTTTATTTATACTGCTCTGTTACCAGCATTGAGCACTGTTGTACTGTACTGCTTTCAACAAATCCTACAATTATATATAATATATATATATATATATATATATATATATATATATATATATATATATATATATATATATATATATATATATATATATATATATATTTATATATATATAAAGCCGTACATAGTGGGTCCCAAGTCCACAGTTACCATAAAGCCATTATGGTGATAGCCGGTAGGGCACATTGTATACTTTCATGTATATATATATATATATATATATATATATATATATATATATATATATATATATATATATATATATATATATATATATATATATATATATATATATATATATATATATATATATTTAGCATATACCTGGGAGGTGAATTGTGCTTTTAACGCAATTTGTTTGGCTCCTCAATCTCGGAATATGCTGCACTATTCACATCCGAGCAAAACAAAATGGCTTCCCGTTTTGTTTCAGTTACGGAAGAAATTGTTTAAATAAACGAGGGTGCTGTGCCGGACAATACCAAAAAAGCAACAAAGTTTGTTTTTTTACTTTTTTCAGCTATATAATGCGACAAAAATTTGCTCGAACTTACTGTTTTGTTTACAAATGTTGAGCGGGCCAAGCTTACGTAAAATTATTTTTTTTACAGAATGGTTTCAACAGCAACAACAATTTAGAATTCCTTTGGAAGAAATGTCTCCTCAGGAATTAAACAAATGCCTTCAAAAGTTTTATCTCTAAACGATAAAACGTGACGGAAGCTAGTTACAGTATGGTATATACATTTCATCTTCAATGTCAAACTTCCAATCAGCCATGGCAGTGACAGTATTCAGCACGAGCTTTAAGACTTGCGAAGATGTACTTGCAGCAATCGAAGAAAAAACCCAAATTTTCCTTGCCTTTCATCGGACACGATTGTTTGATCAAAACCTCGTTACGTTTTCTATCAGTTTATCACATGATGTTGTCGTGTGACGTTTCTCGCGAAATATTAAAGTGTAAATCGAGTTTTTGCTCATTTTTTTCACAACAATAAAAAAAAATTTTCGAATTTGCTATTCACCTCCCAGGTATATGCTAAAACAATTATTCACCTCAGTGTCGGTGAATAGTGTGGATATTTTACCTCGCCGCTCGGTAAATATCCAACACTATTCGCCTCCACTTCGGTGAATAATTGCTATATATATATATATATATATATATATATATATATATATATATATATATATATATATATATATATATATATATATATATATATATATATATATATATATATATATATATATATATATATATATATTATATATATATATATATATATATATATATATATATATATATATATATATATATATATATATATATATAATATATATATATATATATATATATATATATATATATATATATATATATATATATATATATATATATATATATATATATATATATATATATATATATATATATATATATATATATATATATATATATATATATATATATATATATATATATATATATATATATATATATATATATATATATATATATATATATATATATATATATATATATATATATATATATATATATATATATATATATAAATTCCGTAAAACTTACTCTGTCAGCTTGTTAATGTCATCTTCCTGGATACTTTTCGCATAAACCAACGTAGCTGCAAATAGCACGACAAAAGCAAGTAGAAGCAATGTTGACCTGTTCGACATATTGATCCTTGTTAAGTTGTATGTTCTCACAATGATTTACTTCCCGAAATGATAAGTCATGTTGTAGAACTCACCCTTTTTATTATCTGTATAGCTCGCAGAAATATTGCTTCTGTGTTCCCTTCTCTTTGTACGCTAAGAAGCGCTTCAGTTGAAGATACAATACACGATTTGGAACTCAAAAAGTGACTCATATCCTATTTATTTTATTATTTTATTATTTGGCCTATGTTGGCAAGTTTTGGTGAGTGGGGCATGTTTTGTTTATAGAGCTTATAGGAACACGTTTGAACGTATGTTTGTCAATATCGCTCAAACATGTGATGCTTGTGGTGGATGACTAGCTCTCCGATCGAAGCAGAGCAATCAAATATATGTAAGTACTCGCCTGGAATATATAGAAATACATTGGAAGGTCGAAATTTTCTTGTATTTTTCTCTTTTAAAAGGAAAACTGATTACAAACCATATATTTATTATATGGACGAACACATTTTACATACAACTAAAACACTCGTGAAATTCACTATATCCGGGAACCATGTAGCGTATTTCTCGTATGTCGCTCTTGGAGTGGCCTATCAAAAAGTCACTTATTAAATGTTAATTGCTGCTTGGTTATTTCAATGTGGTCTATTGTTTGCAATTTAAGCTTTAACGCAAACTCAGTAAAATTGTTTTGCTTTTGACTGTTGTTAGTCGGCAACTTCGTTCATCCTCTCAGTAGAATTGAGAATTGGCCTTTGTCAGTCGTGTCTTTTGACATTTTGTTACGTACAGTCTTGCTTTTTAATTATCTGTGATTAATTATTAATTAATTTAATATTTAATTTAATATTTCTAATTTATCGATTTTCTAAAAATGTAATAATCCTTGGCGTCATTGATTATTTATGTCGATAATAACAACAGTCCAACTCTTCAGAACGACGTGAGGTATGAAAAAGCTCTAATTAATTACTATCACGGTCTAGTCATTTTAAGAGTACATTTAAACATAGCCAAAACATCTAAGACTCATTTTCGCTTCATAGGCATTTTAACACACTGATGATGGTCCACTACCATAATCATGAGTTAGATTGAAAAACTTTTAAATAATGATAGGGTAATGACAGCACTGCAAATATTACATTACTGCTAGATAATCCAGGTTAAGATATAGAACAAACTAAGGCCACCGTCTCAGTATATATCATCTGTTCAACATCGTTAGACTACGCGAACGACAGGAATTTTAAATCATGAAATCCAGTGGTTCCTATTTGTTGGACAAGCTATAGGCACGCTAGCTTCCAATTTTTATTTGAAGTCAAGATTACAACAAAATAGGTACAAAGAAGTGCAAGCATAATTTGTCACGTGGTACAATCCTATAACCACTGCAGTCTAATCAGCAAGCCTATATATAATATTGTGAGCGTTTGAGTCATATATTAAGCATATTTGCGCAATAATAGGTAAACTATCTGATACAAGAGAGTAAGGGGTGCGGAGTACCACAAGCATTATCGTGGCCCTATTCTTTTCTACTTGTTCATTAGTGATTTTTATAAATGATTTTTATGTACTATATTTTTATATTTTTATATAATTAATAATTATTGAAAATATTGTCCATCAATTGACACGGGGATCTCGTCACATGGCTACTTCGTAAAATTAACGAGTAATTATTTGCACTTCGTGGAATTAAGCTGGGAAAGTTTTCTTTGGACCATGAAATTATCTGATGTAGTTGGTCCTAAAATGTTCTAAGGCCTAACTTTTCGATAATATCCCTCACAATCGTGTAATCCGCAAACTCCACATATCAAAGGAAACGTCTGATGTGCTGTAGCTAAATCGTTAATCGTGCAAGGAAAAGCCACGGACCGATCTAGTCGCTTGTGGAATTCCAGCCGGAACTGACAGGAGACGAGAACAGCAGCCATCAGACAGCTTTACTCGTCGTGATCTACTGCGGAGGAAATGAATAATCCAGCTTACCACCGTGTGCTTTATCCCAAGGATAAACAGCTTCGAAACCATGAGATTGTGATCGACGAAGTCAAATACTTTCCTATTCTATATATAGTCAAGCTATAGGAGAGCAATTCTTCCCGTAGAGACAGTCCAATCTGTCACTTAATAATCTGGCCGAGAGTGGTACAGGACTGAATGATAAATGACTCAAACTGATTTGGTAGATCATGGATAATAAATCCTACTGCTATTTTTGACACAGTATATACAAGAAGTTATAGATTAGAGAAATAGCTTCTTAATTATATTAAAATCAGTGATATAGATGAAGCGCGATATATAGGTACCGGTGAAACATCTGTTAATTGGAATAAATATGAAAGCTGCTAAGTTCGAAAGAACTGGACAGTAATATGAAAAGGAGAAATAAGAGAACACCATGTGTTGAAACATACTTTAGTAAGAGTACTTGCGTATATTCATGAACGACGTTTCCGGAAGGAATCGTATGAAACGTCGTCCATAAATATACCTATTAAGTACTCCTACTTCAGTATTTTTCGACACATTGAAGTTCTCTTATTTCTCCTTTTCATATTATATCCAGACAACTGTTAATTTCCACACCTTTGGCATTTGCATTCTTTAAAATATGTATTTAAATGTATGTGATACTAGCTAGGTGCGATGGCAAGTTCTTGATCACTACAGCTTGTATGCAAATTTAACATATAGATCTAATGTCAGGGCGAGAAATCTTGAATATTGGGCCACTCAACTGTTTTACATCGCGTTTAGTGAACATTTCCACACCGTATACATTCCCTCTATGTTTCGAAGGAAGTTTCCCCCATATTAGTTAAGAGTTTTAAAAGGGTAGGACATGTCTCATACATACCGTATTACCCTTCGTATCGGATTAATATCCCTATTTTATATATGAAAACCATGGAGCGTTGGAAATACAGTATATCACACCGTATAGAATTATATGTGATCATATAATAATAATAATAATTGACGTTTTAGGAGCATTATAAATAACAATAGTCTCAATTCTCCCACAACAATAATTCAGTAAAGTTAGTTAACTAGAAATACGAATCCGCAATAATCCCCTCGGTCGCCTTTTCTACCACTACCCTCCTCCACCCGATCCCTATAGTTTCTTTTTCCCCAACCATAGTCCGGCCCAGTGCCCAAACCGTGTATTTGTATTTGTTGTCTCTTTTCGATAGGATTTTGAACGTTATCTCGGCCAATGTTTACTGGATTTCAATTCTGAAAACAGATTTGGAATTATCGTGTCTAAGTACATAACACACGTACCTCTTATATTACGGGATAATCATTTAGCAACTAATGTTGAAAATCAATGTTGTCTAAGCGAGAAAATCAAAGATAAAGTTAAACGACACGGTACTGATTTGCTTTGTCTTTTCCTCATGAATTATTAAATGTATACATGTGTATACATGTGTACATATATATACATATATATACATATATATACATATATATACATATATATACATATATATATATACATATATATACATATATATACATATATATATACATATATATTATACATATATATAATACATATATATATATATATATATATATATATATATATATAATATATATATATATATATATATATATATATATATATATATATAATATTTTTTTTTTTTTTCGCTTACCTCAAAACTGGTCTGCTACAACTTGTTTCATCTGTAAAAATAATCTTCAGGCAGAATCTTCTGCCTGAAGATTCTTTTTACAGATGAAACAAGTTGTAGCAGACCAGTTTTGAGGTAAGCGAAAATCTATTTGCTCTAACTATATGTTGTTGAGCACTCTTTGCATTTCGTAGACCAAAACCTACACGTATATATATATATATATATATATATATATATATATATATATATATATATATATATATATATATATATATATACTATATATATATAATATATATATATATATATATATATATATATATATATACTGTATCAACGTTTCGGCGCTCTGACCTTTGAGCTAATGAGACACGGTCAGAACAGTCAGTGATTTTTTCCATATACATATTAAATTCGCCGCTTTCACTTAACACCAACAGGCAGACATCGCATCTAACCATAATGTGGAGAAAGGCCTCTCGAGCGCACTTCCCAAAGTAGCGAAGAAGTTGTGTATCGCTTCGCTGCTTTGGGAAGTGCGCTTGAGAGGCCTTTCTCCACATTATGGTTAGATGCGATGTCTGCCTGTTGGTGTTAAGTGAAAGCGGCGAATTTAATATGTATATGAAAAAATCGCTGACTGTTCTGACCGTGTCTCATTAGCTCATAGGTCAGAATTCGGGGACCAGGTTCGATTCCCGGTTGGGGCAGTCACTTTTTCCATATATGTATTTGACAATATTAAATCGTCTCATATATCAATTAAATATATATATATATATATATATATAATTATAATTTAGGTCAAATGCTGTTGCTACTCTAAGATCGCATATAGCGTGAAACTCAGAGTAGCAACAGCATTCGACCTAAATTATATTATTCCGCTCTACCTACAATGGTATTGAGCGCTCTTAAACCCTACGCCGACTTTGTGATTTTACTGTCACATACTATTTTTGGTATATATATATATATATATATATATTTGGTCTTAAAATGTATGTATTCCAACACTCGAAATTTTCCTTCACCATAAATCCTTTCAACATGTAGTTTGATCGAGTGAAATGCCAAATATTACCTATAATATACCCAGAATCTTATCCCGGCATTACCACCATATATACAGAACTCGTGACTAGGCTCTCGGCAACGGCTTCCGTAGCTCAGTGGTCAGAGCACTGCACTAGCAATCGCAGAGTCGCGGGTTCAATTCCTACCGGAAGGCCGCTAAGTTGCATTTTTCGCAACTGGTCCCGGTTTGGTCTTAAAATGTATGTATTCCAACACTCGAAATTTTCCTTCACCATAAATCCTTTCAATATATATATATATATACGCATCCGAAATAACCCCTCACCAGCATTTTCTATCCGGGAGAGTTCATTCGTAAACCTATCCCGCAGAGTTCATTCGTAAACGTCATCACCGTTCGTAAAAACGGTTTAATCTACTTAGAAATTTGTCGGAAATCAGCCAGCCGGCCCGGCCGCTTCGTCGTATACTTAGCTTTGAACATTATCTCCAACAATATTTAACCGTTTTCAATTCTAAAAACAGATTTTGAATACACAACACGCGTATACCTATTATATCACGAAAAGGTGTATACCCTTCGTAAAAATCTCTTTATATAGTTCGTCAGAACACCATTCGCCAAATGGCCGCACTTCGCGTTGCAAAAATATTGTCCGATTCAAACGGATCACCCTAAACGACTTTTTAGAAACGGTCTTTTGCAATTCTTAACTACAAATACACGGCGTGCGAGGTCTGGGGACCAGTGCCGGGGGAAATCTCGCACGGGGTTAGGATGAACTCTGCTAGATAGAAAATGCTGGTGAGGGGTTATTTCGGATGCGTATATTATATATTATATATATATATTATATATATATATATATATATATATATATATATATATATATATATATATATACGTGTATATATATATATATATATATATATATACATTTAATAATTCATGAGGAAAAGACAAAGGAAATCCAGTACCGTGTCGTTTAACTTTATCTTTGATTTTCTCGCTTAGACAACATTGATTTTCAACATTAGTTGCTAAATGAACTTATATATGTATTAAATTGTTTGCTACTCAAGCTTTTAACGTAAATTTAGATATATGTTTGTGAGCCCCAGACGGCAATCGATCCCGCAACCTTTATGATCTTCGGTTATATGCTCTAACCATTCAGCTAACCCAAGACGAAGGCTACGTTGTGTACTCGTTCATACGTGCGACATACGTACTGCTAATTCAGCGACTTTTTCTGAGTTTGCGTTAAAAGCTAGACTTGCAAATAATTTATTATATTAAAATAACCATAGTCAATCGAGATATGGTCTAGATCGAAACTCAGCTAAAGTCTTTGTTCTATCTTTTTGTTCGTCTTTGTGCAATTTTGTGCACGGTCACTGAACCTACAGTGTATTGTATTTTAGTACTAGAAATACGTTATACGCAACACCCCTCGCCCGCTACTGTTTGAAACTTTTATAGCGTAGTTGCTAATTTACTACTGTAATACAGTACTGTAGTTATGCGCTTTGTCCTAGTGACATCATCAGCGTTCAATAATTCACACCTCCGTTCAATAATTCACAGTATTCGACGGAATTGGGGAACAGTGTTGAGATGAACTGGTACTTTGTGTTAGGTATGCAAAATGGTTGCAACATTTCATTGGTCTGCAGATTATACCAGTCACAAGTGATTGATGTGGCGACGCGGCCGGGCCTCTTGCAAGGTCCCAGGCTATTTTGCCCCACCTTCTCACCGACCTTGTGATTCATGAAATAATCAACTATAAAAAGACACCAAAGACTGTTAAAGAATGAAGGAAGAAAGTGCATTCTCTTTATCATTCAAATGTCTAGGGGTGCATATAGTGCAAATGTATGGACATCAATTTGGTTTTAATACAGTATTAGGGATTCTATCCCGATTGTTGGTGAGGATAGATGGTCTTGAGGTCTCAATGCAGGGCAGAGAAACTGACCTTTCCTAAGTCTGGTCATGAAACTGATCGGTTAATAGAAACCCTAGGATTGGTACCATATGTTAGTTAAGAAATGTCTTGAAGCCATTTTACCACCATTTCTAAATAACTATTTTAATCTCAATGAATTTGTTCATTGCATACATGTAAGAGCATTATCTAATATCTATTGCCTTAATTGACAGTACTACATTTGTAGGATTTATACAACTTTCAAGTTATAATTAGTTTTTGTAACATATTGTACATACATATATATGAATACAGTATGTGTAATAAATTTATATTTGTAATAAATAATAATTGTAATTTGTTAGGAAACAGGACCCCGTCAATACCAGTGTTAGCATTGAACAGGCTATCCTGTATTTTTATTAGTATTATTAATAATGCCTAAACTTTTCCCAATCCCAGAATGTATATAGTACAACTCTCTCGGTTAAGTATTTCAAAATTTGTCTAAAGATTTCTGAACAATCACAATGCAGACTATACAAGTTACAACTAACAAACAATAACATGACATGGTTGTTTTATTGAAGATAAAATATTGTTCAACGTACTCTATACATTGTAGGCAGAAATAACAGATCTTTTATAGGTTGGTGCACTGCCAAAATAGTGTGTAACAGGTCTTAGACATTCAACGTTTCGAGCGAAAGCCCTTCGTCACTCAAGTCAAGAGTCTTTTATAATTCAACGAAATGCTAATCCTAATATAACTACCTAACCAAATTACCAACCCTAACAAAAAAACTATGCTGAAAAGGCATATTAATGTATTAAAAATAATGTTTATCGAACTCGACCAGAAATCGCGGGTTGTCACTATATTATATCAGTAATGCTTGGATGTGTAAATATATATACACTGCTGTAGTGAATGCAAGCTACATAGGCAGTACTGTATACCTATATCAGCTTCACTCTCCATCTGAGTCTCGGTAGCTCAATGGTTAGAAGCAATCAAGTTACAGGTTCGATTCCTGTCCAGGACTCAGAATCATTTTATGAGGATAATGAGCTTGACAATCCATGTATCATCTTTCTACTCCAATCTCTCCCTTATTCACTATACAGCAGTCAGCAGTGTATATATTAACACTGACCAGTATACAGTAATGCTTGTTTATATACTATAAATTGTAGGCCAGGCCCAGGTCGTATAAACACTGAAACACAGCTGTAGTCTACTATATAGGCTCATTATCAAGCACAGAATAAACATACTGTATATTTCAAAATATGAACAAATACTTACTATCTTCGATTCGCTTTGACTTGTTTCTGTCGCAATCCTTCTTGCTGTGTTGGTTTTGTTACAGAATAAGTATTGAGGTTTTGTTTTTAATAACGACTGTCCCCACTCGTTCTCTTCTGCTCGTAAATTACTCATTTCACGTACATTTCACCTTTTTTCGACTAAAACAACACAAAATTATGTTCCCGCTCACGACCATAGATAAATATCCTTTTAGATCCATAAATATCCTTGTTTACCTACTTTCTTCCCCGTGATACGTCATCGTAACCAAGACAACCGATGTCCGGTTGATGGATACCACTGATCTCAAAATAAGGACTGGATAGAGCATCTAGTGTTAATGATTTGAAGCCGGAAATAGCTAGCGGCGGCCATCTTGGAGTGACCACTTTCTGTGACTACGCTATATAGTTTTACTTAGGCGAAGCCGAGTTTTCGCGTATTTAAACAATTATCTGTTCACAAATCGAACTCATCCGAAATATCCTAAGAAGTAGAAAGTATTCAAAGGTATTTGGACTCAAAATATTGTAAGTTTAGGCGGAAAATGTCTGGAAAATGATTCCCACAGCTCCATGTTTTGAAGTCCTGCAAAGTGCAAACCGCCAAGTATTAGAAGCTTGGTCGTTGAATTGTCAGTGGTTTGGATGACTAAGGATTTATTTACTGTATCTGGACAAAGGTTTTAAGGACTCACTGTGGTAAGCACTTTCGTTGTTTCTCTTAATTTTTGTGGTTACTCAACTTATTTATCCAAATATACTATTAATATATTTAGTGCACAGGTTGTCGAATGGTACTGTATATAATTATCTAAATACTAAATAAGGTTCGGTCTGGTTGTACATTATTGTTGCCTTTGATTGCTTAGCTTCCAGTAAGATGTTGTTTTCACTTATTTATTTAAAGTCACTATTTTTATTCATCTTTTTGTTATCAACAATAATTAAGGCCATTTGCCATAAAAGATTAAATGAATTTAATTTGGAGGTTTACCACCTTTTTGTGAAACAAGTGTGCTCACCTAGTTAATTTAGAACATTCTTTTCTTCAAAATTTTCCTCAAAAATACAGTTAATTATACTGTACTGTCTGTACAGTATAATTGAGAACATGTCAAGCTTCCATTCATATAGTGGATTTGGAAAATCTTTTACCCCAGGTTGATAATAGTTTCCTTCATACTGTTGCTAGAAAAGTACTGGTTCAGATAAACCAGCCATTTCTCCCAAGCTAAATGCTGCTGTTTTTATTAAATTTCTAGACCTTCTAAACATGATGAGTACCTGAGAAAAACAAGACAAGACCAATACTAGCTTAAATCAGATAAAGTTTATGTGAACTCATGCACATAAATGTTAATGACTTGTGTATAATAAAGTTCTTAGTGTCACTATCAATACATTGTCACAAGGGATTGGGACACCATGAACTTGTTGGCCAAGTCTATTTGTAGCTGTATGGTCTATAAATTCACCATCATTTACAAACTAGAAATGGTGCCATTTTTAATATTACCATTTTTATTATTACGTGTTAGGTAATGAACACCAAAGCGACAGAATTATCCCCTGGGTTTAGACAAGCACAAATGGGAACCATAAAAGGAACACGAATGCAGCATGTTATCACATTGAATCCTAATAAAATTAGTCCTGGTGAGGAACTGTACATTGACGTACTGAAACTTAAAAGTAGTAGCTGTTTGGTGCCTGGTTCATTGGGTTTGTTTTCCTCCTTTTTCTTGAGGTTGCCTTTTTCATAACATAATTGTCAGTATATTGCCAAAATAAATTTACCTGGCAATTGCAAATATATGTATGATCATGACATGCTATCTGTGATAAATCCACAGCCATCATTGCACTGGTAAATTCTCTGAAAAAATATGCTGCTTATAGGATTAAGCCAGGGCCAAACCAGGGCCACTTCAGGAACCATTAATGACAATGTTTGACCATAAAACACATAATAATAATAATAAAGACTTTATTTCTGTGTCAGTTTACATCTAGCTGAGGAAAATTTCCTCTACTAATTGGGGACACCTAACTACCTACTACAATATACCTAGACCTAGTCAAAATAATTAGAATAGATACTATAGTGTTTATACATACTTCACGAATTACAAAGCGTGCAATTGGTACAATTATATTCGTCCAGTAATGACTGTACGTTGAAATTGCGTATGACCTTTTTGAATTGATTGTGTGATGGTAAATTCCTAATTTCCGAACTTAGTTTGTTCCACAGTTTTGGTCCTAGATAATTTATACAATGTTTACCATAAGTGATGGTGTTAAATCTTGGTATGGTAAAATCTGCTGACCTTAAGTTATATTGTGAACTGTGACGATTGAAAAGTTTACTAATACCCTGAGGGCAGAGTTCATGCTTAAACTTCATGCTTAAACTTCCAATAATAAGACCTCCCAAAGGTAAGTCCTCTGCATTCTATACAAAAATCCTTCTCAAAATAAGCTCCCCCAAACATAAGCCACAGAATTATGTATCATATATGATATATATTGACTCAATAAATAAGTGAAAACAACAATGTACCTCTTGCTGAAAGCTAAGCAATCAAAGGCAACAATATTAATTAATAAAGCAATAATGTACAACCACACAGAAACTTATTTAGTATTTAGATAATTACAGTACCATTCGACAACCTGTACTATATATATATATATATATATATATATATATTAGATACAGTATATACTATATAATATAAATATATAATAGTATATTTGGATAAATAAGTTGAGTAACCACAAAAATTAAGAGATAAGAACGAAAGCGCTACCACAATGAGTCCTTAAAACCTTTGTCCAGATACAGTAAATAAATCCTGAGTGATCCAAACCACTGACAATTCAACGACCAAGCTTCTTACTTGGCGGTTTGCACTTTGCAGGACTTCAAAACATGGAGCTGTGGGAATCATTTTCCAGACGTTTTCCGCCTAAACTTACAATATTTTGAGTCCAAATACCTTTGAATACTTTCTACTTCTTAGGATATTTCGGATGAGTTCGATTTGTGAACAGATAATTGCTTAAATACGCGAAAACTCGGCTTCGCCTAAGTAAAACTATATAGCGTAGTCACAGAAAGTGGTCACTCCAAGATGGCCGCCGCTAGCTATTTCCGGCTTCAATTTTCGTGACTCCGAAACAATAGGTTGCTCTATCCAGTCCTTATTTTGAGATCAGTGATGGATACCGATATACGCGGCACAAACATAATCCAGAATTTGCATCAGACAAACGACCGGACATTGTACACGACCGGACATTGTACCACCCCGTCAAGATTATCACCCTCGCCCCAGCGCCTTCGGCGCTGGGACGGCGCTTCGCGCCGTCCGGGCGAGGGGATAATGAAGCAATCATCCTACTGTATATAATCGTTTAGATTTAATCGCTCAACCGTGTTGTCTAAATATTAAAGTGCCACTAAGACGAAAAAAATCGTCTGTCCAATTTTGATCTTAGTAAATTATAATAACAAAATGAAGAAGAAAGGCGTTATCGGTTCCTCAATATCTTATCCCGTTCTCGAGATATTTAGGTTTTGACATATGCAAATTAGATAGTGTATGACGTCATTTTCTCACATAGACTAAAATAAAATTCTCAAAATGAGGAATATCTCTGCTAATAATAGGTAGAAAGTTTTCAAACTTTACACATATGTGGTAAGGTGAAATGTGCACCGTACTGCACAAATTATATTGTTGCCACGAAGATCGTTTGGAAATAGGCACCTGTCGTTTATAAAAACAAAAAGTGTTTATTTCTTCTTTATCAAACAACATTTATTGTAATGCATACACACGAATACTTGTAGACACGTAAATATTGTACTTCGGAGGTTTAAATCACCTTATTCTTTTTAAAAAGTGACAAAAATTAAGATTTAATTTTATTATGCGAAAGACGCTTATTTTCAAACGATCTCCATGGCAACTATATAATATGTACGGTAGAGTGTACATTCCACCTTACCATAAATGTCCAAAGTTTGAAAACTTTCTACCTATTACTTGCAGAGATTTGTGAGAAAATGACGTCATACACTGTCTAATTTTGCATATGTCGAAAACCTAAATATCTGGAGAACGGGATAAGATATTGAGAAACCGAGAACGCCTTTCTTCCTCATTTCGTAATTATGATAAACTAAGATCAAAATTGGTAGACGATTTTTTCGTCTTAGTGACACTTTAATAAACCTAAAACAAAGGATGTGCACGGTGTAAGGTACGGTTCAACATCAAAACGTAGCTCATTATAGTCGCTTTGAAGTTTACCGAGTTTCCAGACCATATCTCGATTGACTGTGAAATAACCGAGCTGCAAGTCACATTTTATAATATATTTACATATATGGTCTAAAAATGTTTCCATAGTTTAGCGAATGATTTTCAAGTTGTTTTGAAGTCCTTTCTCTTTACAGGGGTCACCAAATATATTAAATACATCTGTTGTCCTTCCTGTTCTGATGAGGATGTGCTTGATCTTTGATAGAACTCGTTCATTATTAAATGCGACATTGAGAAAAGAGCGGAATTCAGAGTTTTTCTGTTGATTAAAGTTCAAAAACGTTGGATGATTGCATACTTTTTGTCTTTTGTCGTCAGTCATATCCGAGTCTCTAACGATGTCCATCGCTGCAGCTCATTAGTTTCGTGACAAGAGGAGATGTTCCTGCTCCTGTCTCCGTTCAAATATGTCAAGCGCGCCTTCCAGTGGGTTTTCTAGAGCTTATGACGTATAGATGTGGCTTGAGGTTAAATTGTCTGTCTTTCCATGAGAGTTGATGAATGTCGGAAAAATGAATCGACGAACAATTTAAGTAGACCTTTTACCGCAAACGGGACAGTCCTTTCGCTTTTGCGGAATGAAGTAAAACTGGTTGCACACTGTTATTGCATTTTAGGAATTTTTTTAATCCCTGATATCCCAAACGTTCCGTCTGACGTGTAATTTGAAAAGTCCTGAAACCACTGCACCATTTAGAAACCACCATTGAGAAACACAATCCAAAAACCCCACCCCATCGATATACTATTATGGGAAATAACACTTGTGGAATTTGCAGCACAGGTAAACGTTTATAACAACGTATTAATTTATTTATCAGTGTAATCTATTTGCGCTTTCTTATATGGAATATACGTATAGTCCATGTGTATAGTTTGTGTATCTTAAAGGACATTGGCAACACAAATTTAGTTTGTCTAATATGAAATAACTCGTAAATTGATAGAGTAACACCTTTTACAACTTTTCCTCATCTTACTTCGTTTTTGAAAAATTTCAGTTTGTTTGATATATAAATGATAGTCTCTGACGTAATATGGAGCGTAGAAAATTTTCACTCATTAAAAAATGTCGTATATCTCAGTGATTGCTAAATTTACAACGTTCATTATCATGAGCAGCTATTATACGCACATTTTCAAGAAAATTTGTGGAACAAACTTGAAGATGGAACTAATATTTTTAATGAGTAATAATTCTCTACCCTGCACCTGACGTCAGAGACCATCTCAATTACATATTAAAAAATGAAATATTTCAAAAACGAAGTAAAATAGTTGTATCTATAAGTAAAATAATAAAATAGTAGCATAATAGAAGTAAAATAGTTGTTCTAATCATTTTACGAGTTCTTTCTTATTAGACAAACTTAATTTTTGTTGCCAATGTCGTTTAAACCACATTGCTCAATTGCTCTATGTAATAGATTCTGAATATATAATTTACATGATCATTAATTACATTGTAACCTGAGAGGATATCACATTTGTAAATTACCTATCTGTCGTTGAGAAAAGATAATATTATTTCCCGGCCCGTAACACGAATTCTAACAATTGGATATTGCAACACAGCCATATAGAATTCAATGTTAATTTAATCTTTATTAAAGCTGTTGGACAATTTATAATCTATGACCTGTGTGCCTTCTTTTTTCTATGCAATTTTTGATGACGATCAATATATTTTGTAATCAACACGTACGAGATCTCAAAGATAATAATGGAAGATCGGACTAGTAGTTTTGGACATGATAAATTATTTCACTGGTTGTGTGTTGGAAAGAAAGACGACTTCGCTTAGTAACGTACGTTATGTTTTGGTTCCGTTCTTGGATGTCATGTGACTATGAATTTTGTGCTGAACTAGAAGTGATTTTGAAAATAGTCAAGGAAAGTCATCTACATATTCGTAGTGCTCGGTACGTATGTTGGTGCAGACTCAGTAAAGCCAAATGCATTGCTCTAAATATAATTGTTTATTTTTATGACAATTCGAACGAGAGCGGCACAGACGAGACTTCATGGGTACGAGGTTTAAATTTTAAGATGGTTGCAAAGAGGGACGAAAAAAAGAAACATTGGGAAAAGAAGTGAAGAAACAATAGCAACAAAAAAAAGGAGTTGAACATTTATTTAACATCAGTATTTCATAGAACATCAACTGAAAGCTCAAATTGTTTTACCCACCATCATAAAATGAAAAATGGTCTATGGTAGCCACAAAATAACTACATGTATTTTGAGATTAAATGGTATATTTTCGGCGTACTAGGCTAACAAAAATATGTCTTTATTACCGATCCTTTCAGGATTATTATCTACAAAACGAGATACCACCAGCAAAGCCTACAACGGCTACAGTAACCACAGAAGCTGCACCGAAGATGGCAAATTTGATACCAATGATGTCATTATCGACTAAAATTTAAAAAATAGATTACTATTATTATAATATAGATTAAATTACTATCAAATATCAACTTCGTACCCAGGGAATTTTGCTTCCACGGTGGAAAGTCGGCAAAAATCTCCCTGGGATCGGCTGGTCCATTCTATAATGCGATTGGCTTGTCATAAAACTCAATTAATTCAGCCGAGTATAATTTATTCACCTAAATCTGAATGCTGTCTTCAAATTTTACAGCAAATTAGAAGTGATAGCTTTCGCTAGCTAAATTGGATATATACTTGAAACTTCTTCATACCTTTTTTAAGAGATAACCATGGATGTATGGTGGATTATTAAGCTTGTTAGCTGCTTTTATATCGACGAATGCTGACATGAACAACTCTGAAGAGCATTGAATATTTCTCAATTATTCAGGTCAACAAGTAGACAAAGGCAGTAGAACAAATGCCACAACAATTATCATATCTAAACACCCAGAAATTATTGGTGTCATGTGACCAGCCGGTGCAAGGCCATTTTCGTCGACCTACCACCGTTGAGGAAAAATGCCCTGGGAACGAGGTTGTATCAAATATATAAGATTTCATATTCTGATTTTAACAAAGTGATAATAGACGTGTTCATTATGTTTAAAAAATGAAAGTTCGATAACGTTAGGCTAATTTCGTTCATACCAAACTCGTACCTAGGCCATTTTGCCTCCTCATTGGAAGTTTGGTGAAGATTGTCATGGGATCAGCCGATGATTTCTATAGTCTTATTGGCCAGCTTTATTTTCAATTAACTAACTGATAGTGTATAATTTATTCATTTACGCCGAGCAGAATTTCGCAGATGAATAGAAGTAAACATATTTATTCTAGATTATAACTTACCTTGGTTTTTAGTTGTGCTAATCCCTGTTTTTGGCCATACTGTTGAAACTGTGATGAAAAGTGAAATTTTCATAAACAAAAAAGTAATAATTATTAAAAGTACTACCAAAATGAACGAATAAGACACTGCAGACACTTCGAGCTAGAGCTTTTATCCGGAAGGCATAATTAATATTACAAACATAGGGTGAGGTAAACTTTACTAAATTTAAAGTACTTATTTTATTAGATCAGAAATTACAGTATAGATTATGATCTACGTAAACCATTGAACAAGCCCAACCGACAAATCCTAATCTTATCCCTAAACTCTAAACCTTTTTTTTTAATTCGGTAATGGCAGCCTCACTGTATGTTAATAAAGTGTCTATGAGACGAAAAATTCAACACTTTTGTGCTATCCGCTTCTCAATCACGGTACGGGAAAGTGCAATTTATCGACGTTCAAACATCGTGACTGATGTCTGGAACTGAAGCCTAGTGACGCGAACACGTTAGAGTCGTCGATAATATCGAAATATTTCTTGTGGTGCTTCAATGCTTAGCTGTAGAAATATTACTCATGTTTGAGTTAGAGTCAACTTCTTCCTCTGAAAGCGAGATCAGTAATGATTTTGCCATTTCTAGAATATATACCGACTCTAACGTGTGACGTCAAAGAGGTAATTAGACTGCACGATGAGGTGGGACAAAATTGATGTAATTTTTCCACCTTTACGTAAAAAATAAATCACTTTCCTTTGTAATGATTGAAAAACAGATACCTCCATAAGATTTAGCACATCAAGAAGTACAACAATGGGTCCTAAAAACAAAGTAGAATTTTTCGTTTCATAGGCACTTTAAGTGCCGACCCCACAGAAGGTTAGAAAAGTGTGTGATTCGTTCATTGACAATTAATTCCATATATAATATGTGAAAGTATTTATGTTTTGTTTTGTATATAGAGGATGTAATTTGGTTGGTTCGTTTCGGAGATATTTCACTATAATCTTCAGACATTGTCAAAAAGAGCTATTTTGAATTTCCTGCGAGAACTTTCACAAATTGCAAAGGGTCTGCTAACTAGCTTACGCGTGACGTAATTTATGGGACGCAAATCGCTCGTAAGAGTTTTTTCTCGTTTATTCTGTTGTGTTGTTGTCGTCGAAGCGACAAACATGCCTGATAGATTTTTTGTATTTAGTTTGCTTCACCTGCATGGCTGGCTACTGAAACTGATCTGCGCGAGGTGAACGAATATAACTTCACTTAATCCTAGTTCTACATTCTAGCTTCAGAAGAACGGTTAAGAACTTCTCCTCTTTAAACAGAAATAATGCTCATTTAAAAGATGCATTGAGCTAAAAAAATAACATTTTAAAAATGTGTGTTTTGATTTGGAAAAAGGAAATTTATCCGTAATTTTTTTATTGAAACGAAATGTAGCTAAAACGTTTTTAAATGTTTTTCATGTATTTTCTTGTCGCACAATTGCTTTTACTCGCACAATACAGTCGCATTTTCACGGCGGAGAGGGATCTTTGCGTAAGTAAGGAGAATTTACATTTTCATGATTTTTAATAAATGACGGCTTTCACCAATTTTCAAAATGTAATTTAATTAAGTAAATACAAAACATTTTTCCGCGTTCCCACACAGCAAATAAAACACTCATGAAAGTTTGAGAGAATTCGAATTACCGCAATATATTCTCCTGCAAACTTCCACTCGTATTTCTATAACTGAAGAATGGAGACAAAGAAAATGTTTTACTTCTTAAATGTGATATGGCAGTATATTTTCTTACCAACGTTCCTATCTGTAATATCCAATTCAAGATGCTTAAAACGGCATTCACCTCCGGAATTGCTTGCCGAACAATAAACTCTTCTTGGAATTGTCTTGTTAACGTTCCGAATAACATGAACGCATTTTAGGGCTGGATTTCCTCTGCACGACTTCACCAGGTTGTCCCCAACGAAGATGCGAATAACAATTGCAGGGAGTGGCCTAATGTTCGTGTTTCCAGGATTTAATAGTCGCGGTTTATTTGCATAGCATATTATGGCAACGCGTGTTCCCGCTGGAATTTTTGTAGATGGTAAAACTGTTATATTAAGGTCAGGATGAGGTTCTCCTATGATCAAAAGATAGTATAAATGTTTGATTGACGTATTCAATACATATCTTTAATATGAACTCATTTATCTCTGTTTTTATATAGCAAAGATAACGTTATTTTCGAAAGTACTATACGCCAATATATAGAGGATATTACATGACCGTGCGAAGATACGAATTATATTTTCAATTTTTCGAGTGTTGTCAATATCTCTCACGAGTGAGCGAAGCGAACGAGTGAGAGATATTGACAACACGAGAAAATATAATTCGTATCTTCAAGCGGTCATGTAATGTTCTGTTTATTATATTGATATCGATTAATGAACGAAACCACACGTAAAACAGACCAACGTTTTAACAAATTTTAATTCGCAAGCAAACTCAAGAAAGGCATATTACAGTGTAAGCATAAAACTATAAAAACATCACAAGAAAAATATCAAGGTACATATCTAATTCAGAATAAAAACAGTTCCAACACAACTGATATGTCTATGAAAGCGATTCCTGATTGCTGTCACTTTCAATAGTAAGTCGTCTGTACTTTCGTTTGGAACCACCGTCTGGACTTTGCATTGTGTTTTTCGTACAGTAGTTGTCAAGTTGATGTTGAAGACTCCACCAGTTATATGGTTTCCTTGAAACATCGCTTGTAACTTGTTCTCGTTAAAAGAGTTAAGGTCAACAGAAGACGTGGATGTACTGGACGCCGATTGGGAATGAACGGGAGCAGGCAATGTTGTTGTTTTTGTTGTTGTGCTAATGTCGGCGCAGCAATTTTCCGTTTCGTAAACGGTCGTTGCCACCAGTTACGGTCGATGCCACCATTTCACTGGCGTTAACGCGTCACACCACGCGTTTGGAAATTTCACTCAACGCTACGCGCAACGACGAATATACGGAAACCTATCGCTTTAGATCGGAATAGCTTTAAGCATACATTCTTGTTGTTTGTGGCATTTAAATATATTTCTGATTCTCGATCGTGTGTTGAATTCATACGTCTTCGATCTCCCGGTAATATAAATCGTGCGAAAATATTTATAACATGAGTTCAACTGTTCAAGACATAATCCATTCTTTATACAATCGATAGGTTTCCGAGTTTTAATTTTCCGTGTATTAACCGCCATTGTTGGCGTATGAAAATCAGTGATGAAAATGCGGTTTGCGTGGCGTGAAATTTTCATACGCGTATATGCTATCATTTCGTGTTTCTGGAGGACAGGATGTGACGCGTAACGCCAGTGAAATGGTGGCATCGACCGTAACTGGTGGCAACGACCGTTTACGAAACGGAAAATTGCGTCGGCGCCGGTGCTCGTCGACGTAGAAGACGAAAGAATATGTGAAATGTTTTCCATTTGTTTCTCACGAAGGGAGCTGTAATTGTTAATCGATTGTAAGTTTTTGTGTCCCGTTATTTGAATAATCTCGTTAGGTGGAACGCTACTATCCTGCAGCTTTTGAACTAAGGTTTTTCTTCCACTGTGGTTTGTTTTGGTGGGAATGCCGGCAGCCTGTGTCATTTTCTTCATGATACTGTTTAACATGTTTATTCCCATAGGCTGAGCTTTATACCAATTTGCTTCCTTATCCTTCGGTATACCAGCTGTTTTGTAGTAATTTACAGACAGGTAGAAGGGAGCATCTGCTTCTAACATTGTTGGCGGCCGTTTTTCCTTGTAAACCTTGTAAACATGCACCGGGTCACGTTCAGGATATGTTGTAGTTTTATTGGCATACATTCGCGGTTTAACCGATCGTTGGTTGCGTGCATGGGTCTTCCCCTGTTCTAGTCTTTGTCTGTCGTTCAAAATATCCCAGGTATTCTTTTCCATCGAAGGTAGTTTTCAAACAATATCGCCCCAACGAAGCTGTTTTTGTTCTTTGCATCCTCGCAGCCCAAAGTGAATCATATTGTTCAGCCATACTGTGTTCTGCAGAGACTGTGCTGAACTTATTCCCAGGATTTCTTTCTCAAATAAAATGTCGACTTCCTCATCAGTAAGAGCGGATGTTGCGTTTGGTTTGTTTCCATGACCGTGTCGTTTGAGTTACTTTTGTTTCGCTTTAAGAGCATCTCTGGTTCTTTTAAATTCGACGTCTTTGAAAATGGATTTGCCGTAAAAGACTTTACTCAAATGGCGTTCAACGCTTGAAAGTATTGCACGAAGCGATGAAAGCTCATACTCTTTTCCCAACTTGGTTCTAGCTGCTACGACAAATTTACTCAGGTAACTATTTAAATCCTTAGGAGGTACATGTATCTTCTCTAATATATGTCTCTCGCTTCGTTGTGCTCTCTCTCCAGAAATGTCTTTACAATGTTTATGTCGTACAATGTCTTTTTCTTTGTGTTTTCGTTCTATTCTTCATTAATTAATTTGTCTACATCACTTTCAGTAACTGAAAGAAATCTAATTTGAGCTTTTCGTGCGTTGAAATCGTTTTCAAGGTCTGTTATTTCCCCTGCAAAAACACCTTCGGAAGCCATTGTAGACTTGTAGTTGAAAGACAAGAAAAGAAAGCCATTTCAATTCTGTCGTTTAGGCTTCACGGCGGCAAAATGCAAACATCTCATTGGTTGATTTGGCGTTGACGCCATCGATATATTCACATGTGAAGATATGATTTATATCTTCACATGTGAAGATATCATTTTTATGCGACAGAGAAAAACTGGTATTTCATCGATATCTATATAATAAATGAACATATAAAACCCTTTAAAAATATCACAGCACGTGTTTCTCGTCAATGCAATCATGTTTTAAACACGATAAAACACTGCTACTCGAAAACTGTTATGGTAGTCAAAAATAAATAACTTGTCAATATAATCCATGAGTTAAAATATAATGTTTTGAAAGGTTAATAGTTTTACGGCATCTGCTTTTATGCTCGAGAAATGACTTTTCATAATCGTATTTCATGCTTCCAGACGCCGCCATTTCAGTATTTGCTGGACGGCCCAAAGCTAATGTACAGCGATCGTCAGGCGCGGATTTAGAAGTTAGTCGCATAAATTAGATTTAGAATTTGCAATTCAAAATACCTGTGAATAACAATCCTATTGGATAGGTTGTTGTTCTGAATTATTCTTAAGAAAAGCATAACCAATAGGGTTGTTCATGGAGTGTCTAATTTATGCGACTAACTTCTAAATCCGCGCCTGGCGATGGTTTATTTTCAATTTTGACTTCACTGAATGCATTAAGGAACAAATGACACTCGGCATATTTGGCTGGGATGGGAGGGGGGGGGGGGGGGGGGGGGGGGGGGGGGGGGGGGGTAGGGGAACCCATACAAGGCAAACCCATACAAGTCCTACAACCTACAAGTACCTAGGATTGGAGATCGATGCTACCCTTAATTTAAATTCCAATTTTGAGAAGAGTTACAAAAGAACTTCAGGACGATTACGTTTGCTGTCTAGACTTAGATACTGTCTGGATTTAAACTGCTCAAGAATTATATACAATGCTATAATTTTGCCTGTTTTAACGTATTGTGGGATTTTAAGTTTGAAATTAACATCTACCCAATTAGAGAAACTATGTTCTCTCTATGCTCGTACCCAAAAGTTGATTTTGGGAGATCGAACCAACGATGAGGTACCTGTTATATCCCCTGTTATTGCTAACAGGGGATATAAGTCATCTATAGTAAGTAAAATTCTAAACGATGATATATGCGATGCATTTAAGGGATATTTCCTTATTCAAGATCATAGTAGAAATACTAGAAACTACAAGAATGATGTCGTTCTACCATCCTTCAAGACTGAATATGCTCGGAGAGGGTTCTTTTATATGGGAGCCAAGATATATTTAACGAGTTACCCTTGAATATAAGAAAGCTATGCTATGATAAATATTTTAAGAAGCAGCTCAAACAATTTTATGGATGACACTATTGACTATTGATTTTTTATTTATTTTAGAGTTTAATCTATATATTGAATATAATTTATATATTCTATTTATAGTATTAATTTGTATTTTATTTATTCATACAGGACAAACATTGATAACAGCAATTTGTAATTGTTTAAGTTTTTATCCTGTTTTTAAATATTCGTAATAAATAAATGAATAAATAAATAAGTATGACTCATTTGTCATGATTACTTTATTTGTGGTTTATAATTCTGAAAGAAAGCACTCAATAACCTCAAAATTGAAGTGAAAATTGTCGCTGTACATCAATTTTAAGACGCCGAACTCTAAAATGGCGGAGTCCAGAAGAAGAAAATAATGAAAACATTACCAAAAAAATTAACATTTCTAAATATTATAGTTGCAAATTACTTTAAAATAATTGATTTTTGGACTACAGTTACTCTTAAAAATCGGATCATGATCTCGCCATTCTAAAATTAGGTGGGTGGATGGGTGGGTGGGGCTATAAGGAAGTGAAAATCACTAAGATCAGGCAACCTCGTTCCCAGGTCATTTGGTCTCCACGGTGGAAGGTCGGCAAAAATGATAAGGGTATCTAGTACGTATTCCTTATAAGGAAGCGCAAATAGAAGGCATTGACGAGCAAATGGAGTGAATTAACGAGGCAAATAGCTGACACGTTCAACCCTCGCACCAGCCTCCTTGTTAATTTAATTGTAACCGACCCCAAAACAACAAAGGTCCTAACCCTTTGGCAAACGTTTTTCTTGAGAAATAAACCACCCCCAAAGCTATAGAATATATCAAAGGAAAGTTAAACGATCTATTTACAACATACGTACAGCTTTATTCCCGGTAGCTAACTTAGTTCTCTTTAAAAGCGCGGATAATCGAAACATGCCCAAAATATAATTTTCCTAATTCGGATACCATCTTGTAAACAAAAACACGGCTGTCTTCGAGGAACGTTTTCTTGAGAAATAATCAACTCCAAAAGGTACAATATATATCAGAACAAAGATAAATTATCTGTTTACAATATGCGTACAGGTTATCCTGCTAGCGAACGGAGTAGTTTTCTTAAAAAGAGCGGATAATCGAACATATCGTAACGTGTTAATAATCCCACATCCAGGGGGTTGGTACGAGTGCCATGTATTTGTTAGTAATTTAATGCCTTGTATTTGTTCGTTAATGCCTTCTATTTGCTCGTCGGTCACTTCCTTATATGGAATACGTACTAGAAGTACATATGGCAAGAATGGCCCTGGGAGACACCCAGAATTTCTGGGTGTTTAGATATGATAATTTTTGTGGTCTTCGTTCCATTGCCTTTGTCTACTTTGTTGACCTGAATAATTGAGAATATTCAAATGCTCTTCAGAGTTGTTCATGTCAGCATTCGCCGGCACAAAAGCAGCTAACAAGCTTAATAATCCACCATACATCCATGGTAATCTCTTACTAAAGGTATGAAGAAGCATATATCCAATTTAGCGAAAGCTATCACTTCTAATTTGCTGTAAAAATTTGAAGACAGCATTCAGATTTAGATGAATAAATTATATTTGGCTGAAATAATCGAGTTTTATGACAAGCCAATCGCATTATAGAATGGCCCAGCCGATCCCAGGGCCATTTTCGCCGACCTTCCGCCGTGAGGCAAAATGCCCTGGGTACGAGGTTGTAAGATCAGGGTTAGTATTGAACTCTAGGCGGGGTAGATTAGAACATACATGTAACAAGTGGGTGAACAGTAAGTCTCTACTTGAAGGCGAGATCTTTCTATATCCGGAATCTTGTAAATTGTAGTGAAACTATGAATCTACGATGAACACTTTGTTTGGGAGTTTTGAAAAGTAAAAAGTTTTTTGACTTAGTACAACCTCATATCGAGTGTTTGAGAGTTAATGAAACCGCCAGAACTGCATGATATGTATAAATGTATACAACTATACCAGTGGATAAACATATGAAACATGCAGAAAATGTTTTATCAATCAATTCTGTATCATATATAGAGACACGGACTATACTTTGATTTATTTTGACTTTACCTCATGAATTATTGAGTTTGTAAGTAAAAGATAAATAATTATCTTATATACAAACGCAGGCCAAATTAAGGCGGTCGTCTGTGTATTATGCTGATAAAGCGGATCGCCCAGATAGGAATAATTTTTATTTATGAAACAAAAGCGTCTATAGTTATATACATATCACCGGCAGCCGATCAGATGGGTTTGACACCCGACTGAATATTTGTCTGTTTATATTGTTTCACTACAGACGATGTATAAAACGACAATAAACAATGCAAAAGGACATATATACTAGCTTGCTCCACAGTATGGTTAGATGCGATGTCTGCCTGTTGGTGGCGAGTGAAAGCGACAAATTTAATATATATATGTTGAAATTACTCTAGCTGTTCTGATCGTGTCTCAATAGCTCAAAGGTTTACAGCGCCGAAACGTTGATTCGGAGACCTTGTTTCTATTCCCGGTTGGGGAAGTCACTTTTTCTATATACGTATTTGACTATATTAAATCCTCTCTGATATTAATTAATATACCAAAGAGTAAAATTATTAGGAAGCATAGTCAAAACTGCCATACATATCTTCTTACCTATCATTGGTTCTCCTTCAGCGCAGGCCTGCAACGTAACCATTATTTTACAAACCAGTAAGATAAAGACAGTGGTTTGATAAAAATAACCCTTCATTGTTATATTAAAGACGTATACCTATTAAAACACAAGAACAGTAAGTTACATAATATTGCCATAGTGAAACATTTGTCTATTTTAAATTATGATAGTATAACATTTCAATAACAAAGAATATTCCGTAACGTACACAACGTCAACGTTATAGTGCGTGTCTCATATTTGAGCTTTTTATATTACTCTTATAATCTTTTGTACATTTTTATAGAAATTCTTAAAAAGTGCAAACCGTAATGCATATATAAATCGGCCATTTTTCGAAGCACGCGGGAATCCATTAGTAAACTCATCCGAATAATAATTATTAATTTTGTTATTTCATCGAAAGCATGGACGATAATATCATATCGAAACATAAACACAACAAACGGCCGTTGACACTCACTCATTAATATTATCGTTAGCTAAACATGAGTTTCATCTTCATATCTTTCCCCATGCTAAAGTTCGTTAATTATGCACAAGAAGTATCGTCAATCAAGAAAATGCAAAACAATAGCACAATGATTCAACAGTGAAATACGAAGATAAATTGTGATTTCCTTTAAACAGGTCTGTTTAAAGCGTACATACAGCGGTTGAATATTCAAGTGTCACTGAGATGACGCCGGTTCGTTTTAGTGTGGTAACAGCTAATTGAAATAACACTTTAGCTGATGATAATATTAAGCAATTTGTATCAAAATGTGTAAAAGTTGATAAATATATAAATAGCCTAAACATGAGATAGGCACTTTAATTAGGAGAACGATTGACAACAAATAGATATTTCGTTAAACTAGTAGATTTGAGTAATCGTGTCGACATTTTTATGCTAACGTTAAATATGCTTCCCTTCCGATCCTCTATTCTACCGGAAGATTAAATCATTATGTTTTAATATAATATATTTAATTATGAACGACAATTAGTAGAAACATTCTGTATATTATCACTGCATGCTTAATTATTTATTAAGTAAGCTAACTTTTACAATTAGCACTATCTCGAATCGCTATAATTGCCAAAATGAATGCAATTTAAAAAAATTTGGACGAAACATGTACATACTTTATCGTTCTTTTTTACTTTATTATAAATTCATTGAAGTTCAAATCTCAACTTTGATACTTTAGTATATATGACGCTTGTCTTTCGAATAAAATAACATATTCTGATAATTAGTAATTGATAGAATGCTGCAGTACGGTAATGTCATTCATGTTACTTAATACTTATTGAGCGTGTATATTCTATCTCTTTTATTAACACTCACACAAACCATATAAATATTTTTTGTTAAAATGGCTACTCTGATTAAATACATTTTTATCGTTATCGTCTCGCATAGTGAACATCTTGCTTTTCGGAACATTCTCTAGCTTGAATACATGTCAATTTCTAAGTAATTGTGGAATATATAATATATACTATTAAATGACAATTTATGATTTTATTCATTTTGTTCATCATGATTTATGTTCATGATGCCAATAAATGAATACAATGCTGCATAGCCGGAGCGATAAAATAAATACCTGGTTTCCTTGATTATCGAACAAATTTCGTGTATTTCAAAAAAGTACCAATCAGTATTATGTTCTAGTTTAGGTTGAGCCCAAGCAACTTTCCGTATGAACTAGTGTTCGCGATGGCAGTAAATACAAGGAGCCTTTGAAAATATTTATATTTATATTTGAAAAAACCTCGTGACTCAGCCAGATCATATAAGGAAAATACTTAAAATTGATATTTTATCATGTTGCTGGAAGTGTTCAAAGAGCTCTTTGATTAAAATGACTATATTTTTAGGAAAATATTTACGTGTTTACCACGCTTTATGAGCAAATTGGGTTTTATGCATGTCACAAAAGTACAGTACGTAGTTTGGATAATATGTTACAACATATGCAGGACTTATACGAGGTATAGTATCTGATTTGCAAAAATTGACATGAGAATTTTTAGAGCCAAAGTATGCGTTGGGTAATTATAACTTTCAAATGTAATCTTGCATACAATTATTACTATACATGGTTCGTGATAGATCGTGGGAATAATCTTTTTCGAGAGTTAAAACGTGGGTCATAGTTAATCAAAACATCCTTGATACCTTCCTTATTTAGAAGGTTCTACTTGCGACTATCGTCAGTTTTATTTATGTAGTCGGTGACCTAAAACTCAAAATTACATTTGTAGATTTCATGCGAAAGTAGTAACTTTCGTCGTAAATTTTTGAAGCGAATCAATTTCTATTAATGAAAACAGCAGACTTATTAATATTTAATAACATCATATTTATTTTAATAAAATGTTTAAATTAATAAATTAAAGTATTATTTGAACTCAAATTGGCGAATTCGAAGCAGGTTTGCTATGAAATTCTTCATCATGCATGGTGTAAATTCGTGTATAACAGTTTTTGGAATAACACAGTAGACATATATTATATAATTTCCATAAACAGTGGTATCGAAATAATCAATAAACTCGTTAATTTGTAAACAAATAAATCATAATACACCTTAAATTGTACTGTCAAGTACGAAACAGCTATGATCTTATTGTTTCCTCCCATTTTACGTTCGACACTGTGTGTACATCTTAAGATATTTTTTCAAAGCTGAATTGATATAAATTGATTTCGTGAAAATAGGCAAGTGAAACAACAGCGTGCCCATTACGATTAAGGTATTTGTGTTACGTTTAAAGGTTTTTTCCTCAAATACTGAAACTGCGAAGACGCCTTTAAAACTGAATACCGTGTATACATGTGCATGAAAACCCGGTCTGAGGTCTTTCAGGTATACACATGCTTCATGAATTATGAAGGTTTCTTTATTCTATAATTTATTGATAAATAATAAACGATTCACCAATCTCATAATATGATATATATAGCCACAAATCAAAGGCAAAACAAATATATTTTTCAAAACCGACTACACGAGTTATAATTTTGAACTCTTAAAACTTTAAATTTTGGACTCAACCTACTTTTTCAATGACAAACAATAAAAAAATCTAAATATATTAATTAATATAGTTTCATGCAGTGTGAAGCAGCTAAAAGCTCAAACTTTCCTTGTTGTAGATGTGTGAAGTTGATCGTCCAGGTTGTTGTAGTCTTGAGAAAGATTATTGTTGGTGACTTACGTGTCGACGACCTCAGCGGCGGTCATCTTCAGAGATAAGTAAAGCGTGTTTGTCAGGTTTTCCTATATATATCTATAGGCAAACCTGACAAACACGCTTTACCTGTCTCTGAAGATGACCGCCGCTGAGGCCGTCGAAACGTCAGTCACCAACAATAATAGTCTTTCTCAAGACTACAACAACCAGGACAATCAACTTCATACATCTAATGATACTCCTACGTTCAAACCATTTACTTTCCTTTTTGTCGCAACTTTTTTACGGATGCAGTATTATCGTTCCCTTTCTACTGGACAATAAATTTATAACCTGTTATGCTGTTATGTAATATTCAATGATTATTTCTCTTTGTAAATTATACGTTGCGTGGAAACAAAGAAAACACTTAAGCTCAAATATTGTTAATCACCTTTTAGATGGCCCACTACAATTTTGTAAAAAACAATCTGCATGAATATTGTTGCAGGCGGTTATGTAATAAGTTAAAAAATATAAGTAAAATTGCAAAAAGAAAAAAAATATGTTAATACTAAATATGAAATACGTATATATCGGTGTGGAGATTATATGAGAAGAAAGCATGTATTTATTTAGTTTTTCACAGAGTTCAGAACTTTTTCGTGGGCTTCGCGCGCTTTATCAATATATTTTCGTTTTGTCTTAATAAGAGCAATAATTAATAACAGTTTCTACTTTGTAAACTCATTTTTCAAATACTTTGTGAACAGATTGGTCAGGTGCAAAAAGAATGAGGAAATTTCTTATAACTAATAAGTTAATTTAATAATATACATTTTTGTTTACATTTCCATTTCCATTAGTAAAGTTTTACAGTCTTTACACGCAAAATTAATTTCCTTGTATTTTCCCAAGTATTTTCGTTACTGTTTATTCATAAGTATTTTGTGAACCTAGCCTTAATTATGAGTAATCTGTTTTATTTTGCACAAATAATATTATATTACTCGACAGTTAATGCATCGTTCTAATTGGTTTAGGTTTGAACAGTCCAATATCATACTGACGAAACAGCGTATCATATTTGTATTCGTCTATCGAAGAATTTGGCATAGCCTAAATTTTGTTTAATAATTAAAACAAACACGCTACTTTAAATGATTCCTGCTTTCGTCTACGAACAGTTAGGTTCTATGCATGTAGTATAAAGGTTACTCAGGACAATGTCTTTATTAAATGTGCATGTTAGGTCTATTCCAACTTTACACAAACCATTGTCGGGTAACCTTAATATCTGGATAACATAACTCGACAGTTAACGCAGCGTTGTAATCGGTTTAACTTAGAACAATCCTAATATATATACTGACGAAATAGCGTACGATATTTGTGTTCATCTCGATCGCAGTATTTGGCTCCGCCTGAATTTTGTTGAATAATAAAACTGGTATCTCTGCACGCGACTTTAAATAATCCTTGCTTTCGTCTACGAACAGTTAGGTTCTATGAACGTCGAATAAATTGGTAACTCAGAACAATGTCTTTATTAAATGTGCATCCATGTTAGGAGTCTATTCCAACTTCACACGAACCATTGTCGGGTGATCTTTGAAGTAACTTAGGGAAAGATCTACAGTATATCATTACTGTATATATTACTGCCAGTCAAAACATTTCTCTATGTTTATGATATAATCAGACTAGTGTTTACCAGGATTTCCACCTCGTCCACTAATAAATTCGATAATTTAACACATGTTAATTATTGATGATAATAGCACATGTTCCTGAAACTGCATTAATAAAAAGCGAAAGTATTAATATTGGATTTGTGCTGGAATTGCTTAATTTTCAATCATATATGAAATATAACTGGTTAAATATGTATTTGTTGCGCATATAACATACATGTGCAAGGTAAGGGTGTGGAGTTCTTGTTAACTGCTAATTTCCAAATGAATCCTTAATGATTCCATTTTTTCCTAGAATGCACTTGTTGAATTTCTTCTTTAAAATCATGTTGATATGGCATGTATCAAAACTTAACTTAATAATATATTTGTTACTGAATCATTTTTCAAGTTATAGTTATAAATTTGTGAAGCGAATAATTTTCTATTAATGAAAACAGCAAATTTATTGGTGATATTAATATATATGGTCCTTAAAGTTTTGCATGGCGTTATTATTAAAAATCAATCAAAACTTTCTGTGGTTTTCACCGTCATGTTTGATTATTAAATCTGATCTTTCCGCCCGTTTACTCAGGTCGTCTTCAGAGAAACTAGCATTCAAGTTTGCTAACGTCAACATTACATACGTGGTGGTTTGTTCAGACTTGCGTGCGCAAACATGTTAATAAAAATATGTAAATTTCGCAAATATGTAAATTTAGGAAAATTAGACCCGTTTGAAGTTGCGTGATATATGTTTGCGCTGCACGCAAGTTTCAACACACCACCACGTTTGTAATGTTGATGTTAGCAAATTATTGTATGCTAGTTTCTCTGAAGGCGACCCGGGTACACGGGCCGAAATCTCAGATTTAATAATTACACATGGTGAAAACCACAAAATTTGTTGATTGATTTGATATTAATATATATTTATAAATATTTAATATTTAATAACAACATTTTTATTTTAATAAAATGTTTATATAAAATGTTTAAATTAATAAATTAAACTATATTTTGAACTCTAATTGGCAAATTCAAAGCAGGTTTGGCATAAAACTCTTCATGATGCAAGGCATAACACAGTAGACATGTATTATATATAATTGCCACAAACAGTGGAAAATAATTCACAAATCACCTTAAATTGTACGCTTTAATTAGGAGCAATCTGTTTGATTTTGCCCGAATAAGATTACATAACTCGACAGTTACAGTAATGCAACGTTGTCATTGGTTTAGCTTAGAACACTCCTAATATCATCCTGACGAAACAGCGTATGTTATCTGTGTTTTTCTATTGCAGTATTTGGCCTCGCCTTAATTTTGTTGAATAATAAAACTGAAATCTCTGCTCGCGACTTTAAATCACCTCTGCTTTTGTCTACGAACAATTAGATTCTAGGCCTGTATTCGAGTAAAGGTTATTCAGCACAATAATTACTTTATTAATATGCATGTTAGGTCTATGCCAACTTCACACGAACCACATCATTTTTACTTTCTACACTGTGCGTACATCCTAACATATTTTTGCCAAAGCTAAATTGGTATCAATTGATTTGATGAAAACATAGCAAGTTATACAACAGCGTGCCCATTACGATTAAGTTGTTCACGTGTTACGTTAAAGTTTTTTCACCACATATCGAAATTCGAAGACGCCTTTATATAGACATGCTTTTATATAGACACGCATCGAGACTCCTAAAGGTTTCTTTACTCTATAATTTCTTGATAAATAATAAACGATTCACCGATCTTATAATAGGATGTATATAGCCAGAGATCAAAGGCAAAACAAAGATATTTATCAAAATCGACATGCACAGTTATAATTTTGAACTCTAAAACTTTAAATTTTGGACTCAACGTGCTTTTCAATGACAAACAATAAAACAAGCCTAAATATATTTATTAATATGGTTCCATGTAATGTGGAGTAGCTAGAAGCTAACTTACCTTGATGTCGCAACTTCTTTAGGGATTATTATTGTTCTCTTTTATTCAGCGCAAAAGTTTCACCTGTTATGTTGTTATCGTTTATTGTTTTAGCTCGAGTTCGCTCGAACTAAGTCAAGTTAAGTTTATTGTATAACCTTGAAATTATTCAATGATTATTTGTCTTTGTAAATACGTTGCATGGAACAGAGAAAAACACTTAAACACTTATGCTCAAATATTGTTGATCACTTTTTAGATGACCCACTTCAATTTTGTAAAAACAATCTGAATTGTTGCTGGCGGTTATATACAGTAATAAAATTTTAAAAAATATAAAAAAACTGCTAATACTAAATAATACAAACGTATATATCGGTGTCGAGATATGTGGATATAAAACGAGTATTGATTTAGTTTTTTCACAGCGTGCATTGCTTTTTCTTGGGCCAATATTAGTGAAACAGCGTATATTATATAATTATATATGAAGTCGTTTGTCTTAATGGAAGCAATAATTAATAACAGTATTTACTTTTTAAACCCGTCGGTTTGCAAATACCTCGTGAACAGATTGTAGTGCAAAAATAATGGAGAAATTTCAACTTAATTTATATACATTCTGTCTACATTTACATTGCCATTGGTAAAATCCTTACAGGTAAGTCAGTGCATCACACTAACTAGTTTCCAACTATTTTGCCAAGTATTTTTGTTATTCTTTTATTCACAAGTTTGTTGTCGACCTAGCCTTAATTAGGAGCAATCTGTTTGATTTTGCCCGAATAAGATTACATAACTCGACAGTTAATGCAACGTTGTCATTGGTTTAGCTTAGAACACTCCTAATATCATCCTGACGAAACAGCGTATGATATCTGTGTTTTATCTATTGCAGTATTTGGCCTCGCCTTAATTTTGTTGAATAATAAAACTGAAATCTCTGCTCGCGACTTTAAATCACCTCTGCTTTTGTCTACGAACAATTAGATTCTATGCCTGTATTCGAGTAAATGTTATTCAGCACAATAATTACTTTATTAATATGCATGTTAGGTCTATGCCAACTTCACACGAACCAGGTGACCTATATGAAGCAACTTCGGGAAAGATCTATATCATAATTATTTTATACCGATCAATCGTTATTTAAACATGAGTCATTTGAATGACATTTTGCTATGTTTTATGATATAATAAGCAATGTTTTATCAGGGTTTCCACAACTAAATTAAAATAAATTTGAAAATCTAACACATTGGAGTTATTTGAGATAATCGCAATAGCACCCAACCAATCATCTCAAGCTCATTAATAATTCCTGTGCTGAAAATAAAGGAAATCAGTACGCAGACGGAGGTTTGGATATCGTGTAAAATAAGGCGACTTACGCATCGATTTTCTCTTGAAATAATGAATCGCCTTGATTTTTAATGGTGTGATATTTGGTGTTTGGATGATCCTGATGAAACTCTCTTATTTGGACTATGGGAGGTTTTTATATAATACATATATACACACTCGAAATAAATTCCATTTCTCCGCGCATTTATTCTCTATTTAATTTTAAATCTCACCAAATCCAATAACAAAAGTAAATTGTTACTTGTAAAGGACATTGGAGAACATTTAATCATGTTAACTTATAAGCCATTGGAATTGCTTACTTCATTCTAACTGCCATTTTAAAATTTTTGACGATGTGATGTTAAGATTCCATGAACAAATATGACTTTCTGCATTAGCTTTGCAAGTATTAATTCGAAATTTAAAACTGCCGGGTTGGGAAAATCCTCCCGATTAGGCGGAGGGTTAGGGTTAGGATTTTTTAAGGTTAGGGTTACGATAAAGGTTATTTTGGTTTAGCCGGATCAGGTAGCTTTGCATGGAAAGTGATCACAAAAAATCTCTAAACGAATGAGCGAATTACTATTTCAAAATTATTCCGAAAAAAGAGCCATTATAAGCATTATTTTTGTTTAAACTCTGTCTTACTATTATAGGTAGCGCGAAGCGAGATCAGATTGCAGAATTTGCATTAGACTAAATAATTTTCATTAGATTAACTATTGTCTCATAGAAATTGAGAGAGAACTATGTAAGTAACTCTTTTAGTAGAAATCAAGTACGTTCTGTTCGTTATTTCTTCAAATTTATCTCGAAAAACGAGACATAGAGTAAGCATTGTTTTCTGGCGAAAAACTTGCTAGCATCATTTGGCGCTACACGATATGTATATCGACAATTAGATAGGAAGTAGCGTAGCCAATCATCGTTAAGTATTTGCGTTAGATTACTGCATGGTAAGTGTCTACTAATTAAAAATAGTTAATGAGCACTGTGACTCTAACCTAAGATGGAATTGTTATGCCACTGACTTTGATATAAATGGTGGCGACCATCAGCCCACCCCCTTCTGGCTGAGTCTTCAGGATTTCCCGACATTACAATATTGATGTCTCAAACATGATTATTTTAGTGATATAAAAGTGTTGTGCTGCGTAGGCAAATACAATTCGCATACCTTAAATCGTTGGTTTATTGCTAAAGACTGCATGTGTAGGTGGGCTAACGTTTCAAGCCATGCAAGGACTTTCGAGTTTACGTCTCACTCTCTGTTGAAGAGCTTAAATAAATGTCTTGCTTTAAACAATTAAGTGAGCACGCAACATATCAAATTGGAAATATCGAATAGAAAATAGTGCCAATACTAAAATATCGATAGAAAGTCGAAATATTTAATTATAGGTCTAACGATTCCAGCGTAGGCACTTTGTAAGAGTGTGAAAGTTTCACTCTCTTGTAATTACGAAAGGACTTCGCTCGAAATGATAGACCTCTATTCAATATTTCACCGGTGCACACCGATATATCCGTAGTTTAACACTGTTACACAACACGCAACTGCATGCCATATACTGCTGTATCTGAAAAGATTAAACGATTAAATCAGGTTAAACTGTACAAATTCGTATATATATAAATAATTTATTTTGTTCCCTATATTACTTTTCACTACCGTATACATATTTATCCTTTTCTGAACTCTTTATTCTTCAATCAGAAACCGTTTTGGATGTTTTGAGCTTCGCGATCGTCTATGTATCGTCTGTCTACTCCCAGACCCCAGATAAATCACACCCAAGCATTATCTTTATTATATGGTGACTGGCGCATATATACATATAGGCCGCTTATATTAATTGAACAATAGTACATCATTGTGACTCTCGCCAGCATTCAGAACTTGGTAACAGTTTCGAACCCTGTCAGTACTCGGAAACATTTACTGAGGAGGATTTGAGCTTTATTATAGCCAACGTATATATATATATATAACAATTGATTATATTATAAAAAGTGCAGCTACTGAGATATACTGCGATATAATTTATAGATCCGACAAGTTGATCGATTATATAAAATTGAATGTTTTGCTTTGTATAGGTAGAGTGTTGAAATACAACTCGAAAAACGCATAGGTATAGTGTACTGCCGAAACAATGTGTAGGAGGTTTATGTTTCTAGGGAGGCCCTTTGTCACAGATTGAAGTCAGATATTCGGTTATACGCATAGCATATTAATTATAAAACATGGACAAACAAGCACCCACATATTATTGAAGAGGTGTAGACCAACCATTCTATGAGGTCAGAACAAATTAACCAGTCAAATCAAATATATAATGATGATATTAAGAACGGGGTATATTTGCTAAAGCCGGTTTGGGAACCGCGTAAACTTCAATAAGCGGCCGAACCTAATCTAAAATGTTCTATGTTTCAATCCTAAGATTGGGACACACAAGGTGACAAGTCACGAGGACATGCACGCCCCTTGTTGAAGTCACATGAGGGACAATAAAACCGCGTTCCGTGGTTGGTCGATACGTTTCAAACTCAGAGACGCAATTTTGTCCCTGGAACTTGTCCTTTAAATTCTATACAAATTCTATTCATGCGACAAGTCGCGTTAACAAAATATTGTCTCCGCGTCGACATCATTATTCATATCATGAGGACGAATAGATTTGTCCGGCACATTAATTCTCTACGGAATTTTCTCAACATGGACAATTCCAGGTAATAATGCATCGTATTTTAATTAACTATACTGACGAATAGAAAGAACATCGAATAAAAGAACGAATGAAAGAACAACTAAAAGAAATAATGAAAAACCAATAAAAGAAAAATTTAACTAATAAAATAACAAATTAAAAACTTCGTTCTTTCATATCCAAAATCATGCTCACCAAGGTGTTTAGGACAGGACTGTCACCATCTGTTTTAACCACCAAGTGCACCTCTACGGAGGCGGTGAAATGGCTTATTACCTACACGTATGATATACTAACCAAAGCATAACTGAGGCTGCCATAGAATCTGGGAGTGATTAGCTATTTTACATGCAGTATAATAGTTATTGTTTATAATACATATCTATTTTTTTTATCCAAGCCCATCTAAATGAATAATCATGTCGCATCATATAGTCGCTAGGGCGATGTGATTGTTTAATTATTTTATATTGTTCGAGAGTGTCGAACCTCGCGCCTACCGTGTTTGTAATATAATTAAGATATAAAGGCGGCGGTTCTGCATGGGCTCTGTCATATACATGTATCTCTGCAAGTGCAGCAGTGTAAATGTATAATGTTATTTATAATTGTTTTTAATCTCAAGCATTTAAACCAGATCAAAAGTTTAGAGACAGCATCTGATCAGAATAATACCTTAATTATATAACTGTATTAATTAGGAACAGTCACTGTGGCAATTAATGTCCAGGAGGGTGAGTGAAATTATATTTATTCTAGCGTTTCGTTGTGCCTCGCAACGACTTATGTAATACCTACGCATTTAAGTGGTTTATTAAGGAAACAGTTTATGAGGTTTCATTCTGACGAATAACCTACCTACCGCGTATATCGTTATTCGAGTAGTGTAGTCTAAGCGTTCTGTATGGCAAATATATAAGCAGAAAAAAATAATAATAATATTTAGGTATAGTAATATCAAAAGGCTGTAACGATTAGGTTAGAGATGCGTAAGCTCCGACAAATTCCTCGTCGTCCATGCATTACTAATTGTACTCACTGCATAAATACTCAAGTGAAATAATGTGTAGAGTTGAATTGGAAATCGTCGGGATATATGATTTGCATATCATCTTACTGATCATTATTGATATGCGTAAATTGGTTATTTCATCTTCAAACTAAGTGGCCTCCCACGTAAGCTGCCTTGACCACAAAAACCGTTGTTTCTTAGTCCCAGCTTTTAGTCAGTTAGTGAAAAATTCTCTTTATAATAAATTAGTAATTAATCTTCAACAAATTAAGAAGGACATCTATTTTTATTGCCATGACGTCATTTCCCCCTTGTAACGCCCTGTTGATATACCTTTTATGGTAAACGGACTGACTCGAAACTTCTAGTATTCTCTAAATCTTTGAGTATAATTATTTCATGCAGCAATGGAGAGCACCGTCTATATAACCATATTTCTGAGCATACTGATTGTTGAAATAGATGTTACGTTCCAGGCTTGTGTGGAGGGTGAACCAAGGATAAGTAAGTTTCCAAAAATCAATTCGTAGTTTGTATTTTCGTATTTTTCCTTATAAACCGAAAATATCAGTTACTTTTGTTCTTTATACTCTAATATATATCGTCGCCTGTATATGGGGATAACAATAATTATTATAAGTTTCCCACTCGAGTGAAAGTTAAAATACATTATGTTGTCTCGATCGATCGTCACTTTTGCAATGAAAACGAATAGCCCTAAACGGCGATTTTTCTCGAATACCGTTTGGAATCTACTATATATTATTAGAAATGTATTAAGTAATTGTGTTTATTAGTTCCTCTGTCATAATAAAACGAGTAAAAGTATATGTACGACCAGCTCTCCCAAGTTTATTCACTTCTAACCACGAAATCTAATTCACTTCCACTAACCACGCGTGTATTTTGAAAACGAGATAGAGCATTCCAATTATATATACATACAAGAGTATCAGAAATTCTTCTGCGAAATATAATCAACAAAAACAACACGAAATGTTCATGATTTTATCAGCTATTGCCATTAATTTGTATAAATTTTGCTTTAGCCAGAACCGTAAAATGTCTTGTAAATATATGTGTATGTTGTTAGCGTTTGCGATCTGACAACTGTAAATTTAGAATTTTTTGTGCCATGTTTAAATATGAACTGTGTTAGACTTTGTATAATAGGGATTAGCCATGCATGGTCGTGTATATATATATATATATATATATATATATATATATATATATATATATATATATATATATATATATATATATATATATATATATATATATATATATAATATATTTAATTATGAACGACAATTAGTAGAAACATTCGGTATATTATAACTGCATGCTTAATTATTTATTAAGTAAGCTAACTTTTACAATTAGCACAATCTCGAATCGCTATAATTGCCAAAATGAATTCAATTTAAAAATAATTTGGACGAAACCTTTACATTCTTTATCGTTCTTTTTTACTTTATTATAAATGCATTGAAGTTCAAATCTCAACTTTGATACTTTAGTATATATGACGTTTGTCTTTCGAATAAAATAACATAATTTTGATAATTAGTAATTGATAGAATGCTGCAGTACGGTAATGTCAATCATGTTACTTAATACTTATTGAGCGTGTATATTCTATCTCTTTTATTAACACTCACACAAACCATATAAATATTTTTTGTTAAAATGGCTACTCTGATTAAATACATTTTTATCGTTATAGTCTCGCATAGTGAACATCTTGCTTTTCAGAACATTCTCTAGCTTGAATACATGTCAATTTCTAAGTAATTGTGGAATATATACTATTAAATAACAATTTATGATTTTGTTCATTTTGTTCATCATGATTTATGTTCATGATGCCAATAAATGAATACAATGCTGCATAGCCGGAGCGATAAAATAAATACCTGGTTTCCTTGATTATCGAACAAATTTCGTGTATTTCAAAAAAGTACCAATCAGTATTATGTTCTAGTTTAGGTTGAGCCCAAGCAACTTTCCGTATGAACTAGTGTTCGCGATGGCAGTAAATACAAGGAGCCTTTGAAAATATTTATATTTATATTTGAAAAAACCTCGTGACTCAGCCAGATCATATAAGGAAAATACTTAAAATTGATATTTTATCATGTTGCTGGAAGTGTTCAAAGAGCTCTTTGATTAAAAGGACTATATTTTTAGGAAAATATTTACGTGTTTACCACGCTTTATGAGCAAATTGGGTTTTATGCATGTCACATAAGTACAGTACGTAGTTTGGATAATATGTTACAACATATGCAGGGATTATACGAGTTATAGTATCTAATTTGCAAAAATTGACATGAGAATTTTTAGAGCCAAAGTATGCGTTGGGTAATTATAACTTTCAAATGTAATCATACAATTATTACTATACATAGTTCGTGATAGATCGTGGGAATAATCTTTTTCGAGAGTTAAAGCGTGGGTCATAGTTAATCAAAACATCCTTGATACCTTCCTTCTTTAGAAGGTTCTACTTGCGACTATCGTCAGTTTTATTTATGTAGTCGGTGACCTAAAACTCAAAATTACATTTGTAGATTTCATGCGAAAGTAGTAACTTTCGTCGTAAATTTTTGAAGCGAATCAATTTCTATTAATGAAAACAGCAGACTTATTAATATTTAATAACATCATATTTATTTTAATAAAATGTTTAAATTAATAAATTAAAGTATTATTTGAACTCAAATTGGCGAATTCGAAGCAGGTTTGCTATGAAATTCTTCATCATGCATGGTGTAAATTCGTGTATAACAGTTTTTGGAATAACACAGTACACATATATTATATATTAATTTCCATAAACAGTGGTATCGAAATAATCAATAAACTCGTTAATTTGTAAAACAAATAAATCATAATACACCTTAAATTGTACTACGAAACAGCTATGATCTTATTGTTTGCTCTCATTTTACGTTCGACACTGTGTGTACATCTTAAGACATTTTTTCAAAGCTGAATTGATATAAATTGATTTGGTGAAAATAGGCAAGTGAAACAACAGCGTGCCCATTACGATTAAGGTATTTGTGTTACGTTAAAGGTTTTTTCCTCAAATACTGAAACTGCGAAGACGCCTTTAAAACTGAATACCGTGTATACATGTGCATGAAAACCCGGTCTGAGATCTTTCAGGTATACACATGCTCCATGAATTATGAAGGTTTCTTTATTCTATAATTTATTGATAAATAATAAACGATTCACCAATCTCATAATATGATATATATAGCCACAAATCAAAGGCAAAACAAATATATTTTTCAAAACCGACTACACGAGTTATAATTTTGAACTCTTAAAACTTTAAATTTTGGACTCAACCTACTTTTTCAATGACAAACAACAAAAAAATCTAAATATATTTATTAATATAGTTTCATGCAGTGTGAAGCAGCTAAAAGCTCAAACTTTCCTTGTTGTAGATGTGTGAAGTTGATCGTCCAGGTTGTTGTAGTCTTGAGAAAGATTATTGTTGGTGACTTACGTGTCGACGACCTCAGCGGCGGTCATCTTCAGAGTGAAGTAAAGCGTGTTTGTCAGGTTTTCCTATATATATCTATAGGCAAACCTGACAAACACGCTTTACCTGTCTCTGAAGATGACCGCCGCTGAGGCCGTCGAAACGTCAGTCACCAACAATAATAGTCTTTCTCAAGAATACAACAACCAGGACAATCAACTTCATACATCTAATGATACTCCTACGTTCAAACCATTTACTTTCCTTTTTGTCGCAACTTTTTTACTGATGCAGTATTATCGTTCCCTTTTCTACTGGACAATAAATTTATAACCTGTTATGCTGTTATGTAATATTCAATGATTATTTCTCTTTGTAAATTATACGTTGCGTGGAACAAAGAAAACACTTAAGCTCAAACATTGTTAATCACCTTTTAGATGGCCCACTACAATTTTGTAAAAAACAATCTGCATGAATATTGTTGCAGGCGGTTATGTAATAAGTTAAAAAATATAAGTAAAATTGCAAAAAGAAAAAAAATATGTTAATACTAAATATGAAATACGTATATATCGGTGTGGAGATTATATGAGAAGAAAGCATGTATTTATTTAGTTTTTCACAGAGTTCAGAACTTTTTCGTGGGCTTCGCGCGCTTTATCAATATATTTTCGTTTGTCTTAATGAGAGCAATAATTAATGACAGTTTCTACTTTGTAAACTCGTTTTTCAAATACCTTGTGAACAGATTGGTCAGGTGCAAAAAGAATGAGGAAATTTCTTATAATTAATAAGTTAATTTAATAATATATACATTTTGTTTACATTTACATTGCCATTAGTAAAGTTTTACAGTCTTTACACGCAAAATTAATTTCCTTGTATTTTCCCAAGTATTTTCGTTACTGTTTATTCATAAGTATTTTGTCAACCTAGCCTTAATTATGAGTAATCTGTTTTATTTTGCACAAATAATATTATATTACTCGACAGTTAATGCATCGTTCTAATTTGTTTAGGTTTGAACAGTCCAATATCATACTGACGAAACAGCGTATCATATTTGTATTCGTCTATCGAAGAATTTGGCATAGCCTAAATTTTGTTTAATAATTAAAACAAACACGCTACTTTAAATGATTCCTGCTTTCGTCTACGAACAGTTAGGTTCTATGCATGTCGTATAAAGGTTACTCTGGACAATGTCTTTATTAAATGTGCATGTTAGGTCTATTCCAACTTTACACAAACCATTGTCGGGTAACCTTAATATCTGGATAACATAACTCGACAGTTAACGCAGCGTTGTAATCGGTTTAACTTAGAACAATCCTAATATATATACTGACGAAATAGCGTATGATATTTGTGTTCATCTCGATCGCAGTATTTGGCTCCGCCTGAATTTTGTTGAATAATAAAACTGATATCTCTGCACGCGACTTTAAATAATCCATGCTTTCGTCTAGGAACAGTTAGGTTCTATGAACGTCGAATAAATTGGTAACTCAGAACAATGTCTTTATTAAATGTGCATACATGTTAGGAGTCTATTCCAACTTCACACGAACCATTGTCGGGTGATCTTTGAAGTAACTTAGGGAAAGATCTACAGTATATCATTACTGTATATATTACTGCCAGTCAAAACATTTCTCTATGTTTATGATATAATCAGACTAGTGTTTTACCAGGATTTCCACCTCGTCCACTAATAAATTCGATAATTTAACAAATGTTAATTATTGATGATAATAGCACATGTTCCAGAAACTGCATTAATAAAAAGCGAAAGTATTAATATTGGATTTGTGCTGGAATTGCTTAATTTTCAATCATATATGAAATATAACTGGTTAAATATGTATTTGTTGCGCATATAACATACATGTGCAAGGTAAGGGTGTGGAGTGCTTGTTAACTGCTAATTTCCAAATGAATCCTTAATGATGCCGTTTTTTCCTAGAATGCACTTGTTGAATTTCTTCTTTAAAATTATGTTGATATGGCATGTATCAAAAATTAACTTAAGAATATATTTGTTACTGAAACATTTTTCAAGTTATAGTTATAAATTTGTGAAGCGAATAACTTTCTATTAATTAAAACAGCAAATTTATTGGTGATATTAATATATATGATCCTTAAAGTTTTGCATGGCGTTATTATTAAAAATCAATCAACGCGTTTTGTGGTTTTCACCATGTGTAATTATTAAATCTGAGCTTTCTGCCCGTTTACTCGGGTCGTCTTCAGAGAAACTAGCATACAAGTTTTCTAACCGCGGTGGTTGTGCGCAAACATGTAAATAAAAATATATAAATTTCGCAAATATGTAAATTTAGGAAAATTAGACCCGTTGAAGTTGCGTGATATATGTTTGCGCACGCAAGTTTCAACACACCACCACGTTTGTAATGTTGATGTTAGCAAATTCTTGTATGCTAGTTTCTCTGAAGGGTTACACGGGCCGAAATCTCAGATTTAATAATTACACATGGTGAAAACCACAAAATTTGTTGATTGATTTGATATTAATATATATTTATAAATATTTAATATTTAATAACAACATTTTTATTTTAATAAAATGTTTATATAAAATGTTTAAATTAATAAATTAAACTATATTTTGAACTCTAATTGGAAAATTCAAAGCAGGTTTGGCATAAAACTCTTCATGATGCAAGGCATAACACAGTAGACATGTATTACATATAATTGCCACAAACAGTGGAAAATAATTCACAAATCACCTTAAATTGTACGCTTTAATTAGGAGCAATCTGTTTGATTTTGCCCGAATAAGATTACATAACTCGACAGTTACAGTAATGCAACGTTGTCATTGGTTTAGCTTAGAACACTCCTAATGTCATACTGACGAAACAGCGTATGATATCTGTGTTTATCTATTGCAGTATTTGGCCTCGCCTTAATTTTGTTGAATAATAAAACTGAAATCTCTGCTCGCGACTTTAAATCACCTCTGCTTTTGTCTACGAACAATTAGATTCTAGGCCTGTATTCGAGTAAAGGTTATTCAGCACAATAATTACTTTATTAATATGCATGTTAGGTCTATGCCAACTTCACACGAACCATATCATTTTTACTTTCTACACTGTGCGTACATCCTAAGATATTTTTGCAAAGCTAAATTGGTATCAATTGATTTGATGAAAACATAGCAAGTTATACAACAGCGTGCCCATTACGATTAAGTTGTTCACGTGTTACGTTAAAGTTTTTTCACCACATATCGAAATTCGAAGACGCCTTTATATAGACATGCTTTTATATAGACATGCATCGAGACTCCTAAAGGTTTCTTTACTCTATAATTTCTTGATAAATTATAAACGATTCACCGATCTTATAATAGGATGTATATAGCCAGAGATCAACGGCAAAACAAAGATATTTATCAAAATCGACATGCACAGTTATAATTTTGAACTCTAAAACTTTAAATTTTGGACTCAACGTACTTTTTCAATGACAAACAATAAAACAAGCCTAAATATATTTATTAATATGGTTCCATGTAATGTGGAGTAGCTAGAAGCTAACTAACCTTGATGTCGCAACTTCTTTAGGGATTATTATTGTTCTCTTTTATTCAGCGCAAAAGTTTCACTTGTTATGTTGTTATCGTTTATTGTTTTAGCTCGAGTTCGCTCGAACTAAGTCAAGTTAAGTTTATTGTATAACTTTGAAATTATTCAATGATTATTTGTCTTTGTAAATACGTTGCATGGAACAGAGAAAAACACTTAAACACTTAAGCTCAAATATTGTTGATCACTTTTTAGATGACCCACTTCAATTTTGTAAAAACAATCTGAATTGTTGCTGGCGGTTATATACAGTAATAAAATTTTAAAAAATATAAAAAAACTGCAAATACTAAATAATACAAACGTATATATCGGTGTCGAGATATGTGGATATAAAACGAGTATTGATTTAGTTTTTTCACAGCGTGCTTGCTTTTTCTTGGGCCAATATTAGTGAAACAACGTATATTACATAATTATATATGAAGTCGTTTGTCTTAATGGAAGCAATAATTAATAACAGTGTTTACTTTTTAACCCGTCGGTTTGCAAATACCTCATGAACAGATTGTAGTGCAAAAATAATGGAGAAATTTCAACTTAATCTATATACATTCTGTCTACATTTACATTGCCATTGGTAAAATCCTCACAGGTAAGTCAGTGCATCACACTAACTAGTTTCCAACTATTTTGCCAAGTATTTTTGTTATTCTTTTATTCACAAGTTTGTTGTCGACCTAGCCATAATTAGGAGCAATCTGTTTGATTTTCCCCAATAAGATTACATAACTCGACAGTTAATGTAACGTTGTCATTGGTTTAGCTTAGAACACTCCTAATATCATGCTGACGAAACAGCGTATGATATCTGTGTTCATGAATAATAAAACTGAAATCTCTGCTCGCGACTTTAAATCACGACTTTAAATCACCCCTTCTTTTGTCTACGAACAGTTAGATTATATGACTGTCGAGTAAAGGTTATTCAGCACAATAATTACTTTATTAAATACGCATGTTAGGTCTATTCCAACTTCACACGAACCATGAGGTGACCTACCGCATGAAGCAACTTCGGGAAAGATCTATAATCATAATTATTTTATGCATCAATCGTTATTTAAACATGAGCCATTTGATTGACATTTAATTGTCATGACATTTTGCTATGTTTTATAATAAGCAATGTTTTATCAGGATTTCCACAACTAAATTAAAATAAATTTGAAAATCTAACACATTGGAGTTATTCGTGATAATCGCACTAGCACGCGATTGTTGTGATTCAACAAATCATCTCAAGCTCATTAATAATTCCTGAGCCGGAATCAGTGAAATCAGTGCGCAGACGGAGGTTTGGATATCGTGTAAATTAAGGCGACTTACATGTACGTATAGATCTTCTCTTAAAATACTGATTCGCCTAGATTTTTAATGGTGTGCATGGTGATATATCTCTAAACGAATGAGCGAATTATTTTAGCAGAAATTAATACGTTTGTTACTATTTAAAAATTATTCCGAAAAAAGAGGCATGATAAGCATTATTTTTGTTTAAACTCTACCTTACCATTATAGGTAGCGCGAAGCGCAGGAAATCAGATTGCAGAATTTGCATTAGACTAATAATTTCCTACCAATTAAGAAATGAAATAGATTATGAGCTTTAAATTTCTATGAGGTGTTAATTAACAGGGAAGAAGTCCAAGTTAGCTATTGTCTCATAGAAATTGAGAGCGAACTGTGTAAGTAACTCTTTTAGCAGAAATTAAGTACGTTCTGTTCGTTATTTCTTCAAATTTATCTTGAAAAACGAGACCTATAGTAAGCATTGTTTTCTGGCGAAAAACTTGCTAGCGTCATTTTGACGCTACACGATATGTATATCGACAATTAGATGGGAAGTAGCGTAGCCAATCATCGTTCAGCAGTTGTGTTAGATTACTCTTAAGTTTCTACTAATTAAAAATAGTTAATGAGCACTGTGACTCTAACCTAAGATGGAATTGTTATGCCACTGATCACTTTGATATAAATGGTGGCGACATTACGATATTGATGTATCAAACATTATTATTTTAGTGATATAAAAGTGTTGTGCTGCGTAGGCAGTGTAGAAATACAATTCGCATACCTTAAATGGTTGGTTTATTGCTAAAGACTGCATGTGTAGGTGGGCTAACGTTTCAAGCTGCATGTAAGGACCTTCGAGTTTACGTTCTGACGAAGAGCCTTAGCTCGAAAACTATAGACCTCCTAATCCTAACCATGCATGTATTACTAAATGTCTTGCTTTAAACAATTAAGTAAGCACGCAACATATCAAATTGGAAATATCGAATAGAAAATAGTAGGGCCTACCAATACTAAAATATCGATAGACAGTCGAAATATTTAATTATAGGTTTTATAACGATTCCAGCGTAGGCACTTTGTAAGAGTGTGAAAGTTTCACTCTTTTGTAATTACGAAAGGACTTCGCTCGAAATGATAGACCTCTATTCAATATTTCACCGGTACACTGCACCGATATATCCGTAGTTTAACACTGTTACACAACACGCAACTGTATAGTATATGCCATATACTGCTGTATCTGAAAAGATCACGATTAAATCAGGTTAAACTGTACAAATTCGTATAGATATAAATAATTTATTTTGTTCCCTATATTACTTTTCACTACCGTATACATATTTATCCTTTTCTGAACTCTTTATTCTTCAATCAGAAACCGTTTTGGATGTTTTGAGCTTCGCGATCGTCTATGTACCGTCTGTCTACTCCCAGACCCCAGATAAATCACACCCAAGCATTATCTTTATTATACGGTGACTGGCGCATATACATATAGGCCGCTTATATTAATTGAACAATAGTACATCATTGTGACTCTCGCCAGCATTCAGAACTTGGTAACAGTTTCGAACCCTGTCAGTACTCGGAAACATTTACTGAGGAGGATTTGAGCTTTATTGTAGCCAACGTGTATATATATATAACAATTGATTATATTATAAAAAGTGCAGCTACTGAGATATACTGCGATATAATTTATAGATCCGACAAGTTGATCGATTATATAAAATTGAATGTTTTGCTTTGTATAGGTAGAGTGTTGAAATACAACTCGAAAACGCATAGGTAGGTGTACTGCCGAAACAATGTGTAGGAGGTTTATGTATCTAGGGAGGCCCTTTGTCACAGATTGAAGTCAGATATTCGGTTATACGCATAGCATATTAATTATAAAACATGGACAAACAAGCACCCACATATTATTGAAGAGGTGTAGACCAACCATTCTATGAGGTCAGAACAAATTAACCAGTCAAATCAAATATATAATGATGATATTAAGAACGGGGTATATTTGCTAAAGCCGGTTTGGGAACCGCGTAAACTTCAATAAGCGGCCGAACCTAATCTAAAATGTTCTATGTTTCAATCCTAAGGTTGGGACACACAAGGTGACAAGTCACGAGGACATGCACGCCCTTTGTTGAAGTCACATAACTATACTGACGAATAGAAAGAATATCTGAATAAAAGAACGAATGAAAGAACAACTAAAAGAAATAATGAAAAACCAATAAAAGAAAAATTTAACTAATAAAATAACAAATTAAAAACTTCGTTCTTTCATATCCAAAATCATGCTCACCAAGGTGTTTAGGACAGGACTGTCACCATCTGTTTTAACCACCAAGTGCACTTCTACGGAGGCGGTGAAGTGGCTTATTACCTACACGTATGATATACTAACCAAAGCATAACTGAGGCTGCCATGGAATCTGGGAGTGATTAGCTATTTTACATGCAGTATAATAGTTATTGTTTATAATACATCTCTATTTTTTTTATCCAAGCCATCTAAATGAATAATCATGTCGCATCATATAGTCGCTAGGGCGATGTGATTGTTTAATTATTTTATATTGTTCAAGAGTGTCGAACCTCGCGCCTACCGTGTTTGTAATATAATTAAGATATAAAGGCGGCGGTTCTGCATGGGCTCTGTCATATATCCTTGCAAGTGCAGCAGTGTAAATGTATAATGTAATTTATAATTGTTTTTAATCTTAAGCATTTAAACCAGATCAAAATGTTAGAGACAGCATCTGATCAGAATAATACCTTAATTATATAACTGTATTAATTAAGAACAGTTACTGTGGCAATTAATGTCCAGGAGGGTGAGTGAAATTATATTTATTCTAGCGTTTCGTTGTGCCTCGCAACGACTTATGTAATACCTACGCATTTAAGTGGTTTATTAAGGAAACAGTTTATGAGGTTTCATTCTGACGAATAAACTACCTACCGCGTATATCGTTATTCGAGTAGTGTGGTCTAAGCGTGCTGTATGGCAAATATATAAGCTGAAAAAAATAATCATAATATTTCGGTAGTAATATAAATTGGCTGTAACGATTAGGTTAGAGATGCGTCCACCTCCGATAAATTCCTCGTCGTTCATGCATTACTAATTGTACTCACTGCATAAATACTCAAGTGAAATAATGTGTAGAGTTGAATTGGAAACCGTCGGGATATATGATTTGCATATCATCTTACTGATCATTATTGATATGCGTAAATTGGTTATTTCATCTTCAAACTAAGTGGCCTCCCACGCTAAGCTGCCTTGACCACAAACACCGTCGTTTCTTAGTCCCCAGCTCCTAGTCAGTTAGTGAAAAATTCTCTTTGTAATAAATTAGTAATTAATCTTCAACAAATTAAGAAGGACATCTATTTTTATTGCCATGACGTCATTTGCCCTTGTAACGCCCTGTTGATATACCTTTTATGGTAAACGGACTGACTCGAAACTTCTAGTATTCTCTAAATCTTTGAGTATAATTATTTCATGCAGCAATGGAGAGCACCGTCTATATAACCATATTTCTGAGCATACTGATTGCTGAAATAGATGTAACGTTCCAGGCTTGTGTGGAGGGTGAACCAAGGATAAGTAAGTTTCCAAAAATCCATTCGTATAGTTTGTATTTTCGTTTTTTTACTTATAAACCGAAAATATCAGTTACTTTTGTTCTTTATACTCTAATTATATCGTCGCCTGTATATGGGGATAACAATAATTATTATAAGTTTCCCACTCGAGTGAAAGTTAAAATACATTATGTTGTCTTCGATCGTCACTTTTGCAATGAAAACGAATAGCCCTAAACGGGGATTTTTCTCGAATACCGTTTGGAATCTACTTTATATTATTAGAAATGTATTAAGTAATTGTGTTTATTAGTTCCTCTGTAGTACTAAAACGAGTAAAAGTATACGTACGACCAGCTCTCCCAAGTCTAATTCACTTCTACCCACGAAGTCTAATTCACTTCCACTAACCAGGCGTGTATTTTGAAAACGAGATAGAGCATATCAATTATATATACATGCAAGAGTATCAGAAATTCTTCTGCGAAATATAATCAACAAAAACAACACGAAATGTCATGATTTTATCAGCTATTGCCATTAATTGTATAAAATTATCTTGTAAATATATGTGTATGTTGTTAGCGTTTGCGATCTGACAACTGTAAATTTAGAATTTTTTGAGCCATGTTTAAATATGAACTGTAACAGGGATTAGCCATGCATAAACGTAAACATATTAGCGCTACATGAAAATACAAAAATAAACTGATACTCTACTGATGTTACCAAACTTAGTAATGCGATTGTCCTATATATCTCTTTGTATCTTTATAAAAGGATATACCTGTATAACCTAGCATGATTTTTCACTTGTTATATTATTACTGCGTGCTAAGCCATCTAGTATGTTTATACATATCAACTTTTAAAGGACGAGTATTCCAGGATCTTAAAATATCAGAGACAAATAGTCACTGTCGCGCGCTATAGTAAAACTATATATAGAGTGGTCTCTTAAGATGGCCGCAGCGAAATATTCCCGGCTTCATTTTTTGCGCAGCGTCGGCCAAACAATAGTTGCTCGATGCAGTCTTTATTTAAAGAACACTACATCTCTTGAATACAGCGATGGACATTGAAATTTACACCACAAACGACCTTATTTGATGCAAACTCTGATCGCCTTTAATAATAATAATATTAAGGCGCTTCACAATGTTTCAGAACAAATAAAAAATACTCATTACTTAATCTAGTAAGTACTAAAATACAAGCGTTTAACAATGTGATAAACAAAACAAATTAGTCTTTAAACACGTTTGAAAATGTATAAATTGTAAGTATAGTCATTTAATGGTGAGGTACTTCGTCCTATAGTTTTGGGAACACGCTGAAAGCCCTGTCACCATAATAACACGTTTGAAAATGTATAAATTGTAAGTATAGTCATTTAATGGTGAGGTACTTCGTCCTATAGTTTTGGGAACACGCTGAAAGCCCTGTCACCATAATAAGTCTTGGGCTTTTAGATTGGAACCTTCAAAAACCAGCACTGGATGATCTGAGTGGTCGCGTTGCAAGTACTGTATATCTCTCTAATAGGCTAACTATATGGTGCTAGGCCATTAAGTACTTTAAAAGTAACTAACATAAGTTTTAAAATAATTCGTTATGAGACGGGAAGCCAATGAAGCTCTTTTAATAGTGGGGTGACATGGTCGTACTTCCGCTTACACATTCTCAGACGGGCAGCACAGTTCTGAACATGTTGTAGTCTATGGATAAGGTTATGTGGTACCCATAAAAAAGTGAGTTACAATTATCTAATTTACAAGTAACAAAATCATGTACTAAAATTTTGATATTCTAAACACTTAAGTATATTTCCGAATATTGGAGATATTACGAATATGATAAAAGGAGGATTTACTGTACAAGTGATAAAGCAAACCATGTTTGTAAATGATGTCACCGAAGGAAACGTTTACAGAAGATATAAGAGTGGTCCAAGCGCTGATCCTTGGGGTGCTATTGACTCTCAACGAACTGTTGCCCTGTTGTTGCTGGTTCTATTGGCAACGTTCGATACAGTCGAATAAGTCGATCACGGTATATTACTCCATTGCCTGCAAGAACGTTTCGGTATTGGTGGCAAGGCGTTCGCCTGGTTTACTTCATATCTCACCGATCGTAGTCAATTTGTGGCCATTAGAGGGTCTAATTGATCACGTCGCAGTCTACTACAAGGGGCTCTAAGAATATCATCTTGAACTGATAGAATAGCAGTCTCGGTATGCATTTTCTTAAGCAGACTCATACTGTTCACCAAGATCATTTGCGTCAACACAATCAATAAGCTGACTTGCCACTACTATCTTCCTGTTCACCTAACCCCTCTAAAAGAGGATTACAAGGTGGGTGATCAGCGGTAGAACAAATAATTAAATACATAAATTAGTTAATAAGTAAATAGATAAATAAATAAATAGAAATATAAATAAAAATAAATAAACATATACAACGAAAACTAAGATACAGGGCTATGGGCCAAGGTAGACACTCGACTACGGAAGGAATCAGTACTGTTACAAGAAATAAAAGTGTCAGGAGGTAGATTGTTCCATTGAACTATAGTTCGGGGATAGAAAGAAAGCTTGTGTGAGGAGGTTTTAGTAGCCAGAGGTAAGAACGAGTGGGCGTGGTTATGTCTTGATCTGCGTGTGACTGGGCGGAGCTGATTTATAGGATCCACAGCTATCAGATGGTTAATGATCTTGTAGAGTAATGTCAGCCGGGCATCAGCTCTTCTTAGTTGAAGGGAGCGCCAGTTGAGATCTTCTAGCATCTTTGTAACACTATCAAGGGGGTTGTATCGAAGCAGCGCCCACCGGGCAGCTCTTCTCTGCACCATCTCTACTTTGTTCGAGCCATTGTTTTCAACTCCATGCCTTGGATCTCATATAGTACAGCAATACTCCAGCTGTGGTCTCACTAAACTGGTATACGCTTTTTCTTTGAGTATTGGCGACTTCACCCTTAGGTTTCTTTTAAGGAAACCTAAGGTGCGGTTAGCACTGGCGGTAATTTTGTTAATATGGGTATTCCATTTAAGATCTTTTGTTAGGTGCACACCAAGGTACTTTCTACTTGCCACAGATTTTAGCGTTTTACCATGTTGAATGTAGTCACGATGTATCAGTGACTTATTACGGGTGACCCTGAGGACCTCACACTTGTCTGGATTAAACTCCATCAGCCAATCTTGTTCCCAGACTTGTAAATTGTTCAAATCAGATTGCAGCTGATCACATTGGTCTTCGCTATGTATTGTTAGATACATAATTGTGTCATCTGCAAACAGGTGAACATTTGAATGAACATAATTAGGTAAGTCGTTGATGTAAGTTAGGAACAGAATAGGACCAATGACAGAGACCTGGGGCACTCCAGAAAGCACAGGAAGGTATGGAGACTGCTCTCCATCAATCACAACGCGTTGTTGGCGCCCATGAAGAAAACACCCTATCCATTGCAGCGTATCATTTCTTATACCATAATAATCCAGCTTACCCAGTAACTTTTTATGGCACACCTTATCGAAGGCCTTAGAAAAATCCATAATAATTTAATCAGTCTGCTTGCGCTCTGAAAGATTTGTTTGCAGAGCTGTGGTAAGTTCAAGTAATTGGGATTCACAAGATCTGGCATGTCTAAATCCATGTTGTAAGTTATAAAGTATGTTGTACTGGTTGAAACGAGATACCAAGGAGCTTGTTATGATATGTTCCAGAACTTTGCTACAGATGCAGGTGAGTGAAATTGGGCGATAGTTTGTAGGACAGTCTTTGTCAGCTTTCTTAAAAATTGGAGTAATATTAGCCAATTTCCAATCATCGGGTACAGTGTAAGTGGTCAAGGACTTTTGGAAGATAAGTTGTAGTATTGGGGCGATGACTGATGCAAGTTCTTTTAACACCCTGGGTCTAATCTCATCAGGCCCAGCAGCCTTGTATGGCTTGAGGTTTTGCAGTAGTTTAGAGACACCCTCAATATGAATGAAGATGTTTTGCATATCCGGGTAAGGACTATACAAGTATCACGTGGTAGATTGGAGTTAGCAGGTGCACGGATAAATGTAGAGTAGGAGGTATTGTTCAATAAAGATGCTTTGGCTACAGGATCAGTCACAGAGCGGCCATGGCTTTTAAATGGAGGAATACCGGTGGGATCTGATTTAGAATATTTGATAAGTGACCTGCAGAAACGTTTGTTTGCTTGGTAGGTATCATTATTAGGTGTTGGAGTTATAACCTCCTCCACATAATTCCAGTAGGCAGCCCTTAACTTCTTCTGTACCAGGTGCTTTATATCCTTGTATCTAGGATCTTTCTTGGTATGTAACTTGTCCCTCTTATTAATGAGACATGTAATCTCAGTGTTAACAAATGGTAGCCTGTTTCTGCGCCTTGTTGTTTTAGTTGGGATGTATTTATCAATGCTCTTGTTTAGCTCAAACTTGAAGGTGCTCCATAACTGGTTGGTAGACAGGTGTGGGTCCACTATACACATATTGGTAAAAGACTCGCTGAATTTGGCCATGTGGTTATGTAAGTCTTCCCAGTCTGCCCTATTGTAGAGAAGGAATTTCCGGGGCTTTTGAGAGGATTTAATATTGTCAAATACAAATTTTGTCAAATAAAATTCGTATTTTATTTTTGCAGTTAAAAACTTTGAAACGTTAATGCTAAAGTCGCGATTCTACAATCACAAAATGTCGAAGACAAATTCGTCTTTTATTTATATATATATATATATATATATATATATATATATATATATATATATATTTAATTGATGCACGAGAGGATTTAATATTGTCAAATACATATATGGAAAAAGTGACTAACCCCAAACGGGAATCGAACCCTAGTCTCCGAATCAACGTTTCGGCGCTCTGACCTTTGAGCTAATGAGACACGGTCAGAACAGTCAGTGATTTTTCCACATACATATTAAATTCGCCGCTTTCACTTAACACCAACAGGCAGACATCGTATCTAACCATAATGTGGAGAAAGGCCTCTCGAGCGCACTTCCCAAAGTAGCGAAGCGATACACAACTTCTTGTATACAGTGGGCTTTAATAATAATTAATTGATGAGAGGATTTAATATTGTCAAATACATATATGGAAAAAGTGACTGCCCCAACCGGGAATCGAACCCTGGTCTCCGAATCAACGTTTCGGTGCTCTGACCTTTGAGATAATGAGACACGGTCAAAACAGTCAGTGATTTACTGCTACAGTGCAGCTACAGTGCAGCTACAGTGCAGTACAGTGCAGTGCAGTGCTGCAGTGCAGTGCAGTGCTGCAGTGCAGTGCTGCAGTGCAGTGCTGCAGTGCAGTGCTGCAGTGCAGTGCTGCAGTGCAGTGCTGCAGTGCAGTGCTGCAGTGCAGTGCTGCAGTGCAGTGCTGCAGTGCAGTGCTGCAGTGCAGTGCTGCAGTGCAGTGCTGCAGTGCAGTGCTGCAGTGCAGTGCTGCAGTGCAGTGCTGCAGTGCAGTGCTGCAGTGCAGTGCTGCAGTGCAGTGCTGCAGTGCAGTGCTGCAGTGCAGTGCTGCAGTGCAGTGCTGCAGTGCAGTGCTGCAGTGCAGTGCTGCAGTGCAGTGCTGCAGTGCAGTGCTGCAGTGCAGTGCTGCAGTGCAGTGCTGCAGTGCAGTGCTGCAGTGCAGTGCTGCAGTGCAGTGCTGCAGTGCAGTGCTGCAGTGCAGTGCTGCAGTGCAGTGCTGCAGTGCAGTGCTGCAGTGCAGTGCTGCAGTGCAGTGCTGCAGTGCAGTGCTGCAGTGCAGTGCTGCAGTGCAGTGCTGCAGTGCAGTGCTGCAGTGCAGTGCAGTGCATTTTGCCAGATAATTTTAATTTATCGCACTTTTTCTTGGATTTAGGCAGGCGTACGTTATTGCTCCTCCTTGTATTAAAGTAGTTAACACTGCTATTCTGGTTAGTTGCGAAATTCGAATCTATAAGCTTTTTAATAAATCTAAAAATAAAAATACATTATCTCTATCGTCTCATGATTTCCAATGGTGTCTGGTTGAGTGTTTTAAAGCATAATTACATAATGGGTTCAGTGTATACAATTCGACAAGAAAATATTGATACTCTGAAAGAGAAAACAGGAATTGATATTGAAATATTCACACATTATCAAGCTGTATTATATCTGTCAGCAAGTTACCGATTGACCTTTCTCCATCAATTTATGCAATTTATACACCTAATTGCATATTGCATAGCAGTTTAAACTGATATTGATTAAATTCGAGATATAACAAAAGCCACAAGAAAACGATATCGAACTAACCCGTGAGGGAGGTTTTGTTTTCTGTACGTTTTTCAGGTACAATGGTATTACCTCGTATTATAATCATACGATAACGTCTTTTCTATTTTTATCAGACTTGAGTTCGACCACTATAGAATATCTCGAAGCATTTTCCTCTTTTGTTACGTCATTCAGAACAAAATAATTATTTATGCGAAACAAAGAGAATGAATGATTCTTGCTCCCCAAATGTAATCTTAGCATCGTCTTCTTTCTCTTCATATCGTCACTCTGAGCATTTTTAAACCTTGCCAGTTGTTCTTTAACATTGAATTTTAAATACAGGCGCTGTAATCGTTTTAGAAGCTGTGAAGCGTTTGGAAAAATGTCTATTAGCCTGTATATTATATTGTAAGACTTGTGTCTGCAAAACAAAACAGCAGTACGCTTTTTGGACTGAAGTTAAAAACTTTGAAACGTTAATGCTAAAGTCGCGATTCTACAATCACAAAATGTCGAAGACAAATTCGTCTTTTATTTATATATATATATATATATATATATACTGTATATATATATTATATAGGCCTGTATATATAATATATATATATATATATATATATATATATATATATATATATATATATATATATAATATATAGCAAAGTGAAAAGGTGGTAAACTGCCAAGAATTTAGTGACGAGATACTGACGTTTCGAGCGGAGCCCTTCATCAGAGTAAGACGAGATGAAATAAAATAAATAGGGCTTATATATATATATGCCAAAAGGGTGTCACAAGTAGAAAGTAACAAATCAAATGCACGGGAGATAAACAAAGTAATAATTAATGAGATGCGAAAAGTTAAATCATTTGCTATTTTTACAGTCAATCAGAGGGGGAGGAGAAATGACATGTCCAATATTAGGCGATATTAAAGCAGTAAGAAGCAAAACTTGAAATGCATAAGCTAATAATAAAAAAGTTCCAAGCAAACTAAAATAACAAAAAACTTGTGGGAAATTAAATAAAAGAAAAACGTTCGTTAAGACCAAGAGGATGTGTGGTGCCAAGTTTAAAAATGAGACGCTTCTCTTGCCGTTTACGGCGGTTATCGTTACCAGCTGAGATGGGAAGGATGGGTTAGAGCCGTTGAAATGGCGGGCTACATGCAGGTTTGTCAACATCAATGATCCTCACGGAACGAAGATGTTCTAATCAGCAAACCTGGCTGAAAGGCGTCGCCCAGTTTCACCGATATAATATATATATATATATATATATATATATATATATATATATATATATTATATATATATATATATATATATAACATGAAAACACAAGTTTGAGTTCCCTCATAAGAAATTTATTTACGACAAATTTGTTTCGTATGGCAAGTGCGAACCCCCACACTCGTCAGGTGAATGTTGCGTCTGGTGTTATTTCAGTATATTTGAGATGTTTGGTTGATATGTGACGTCGTGTTGTTTATGTCGTGCATGGATCGTGTTACGTGTGTGGAAAATTATTATTACATAGCAAATGTTTCTTGTGATGAGTACAAGTAGATATAAGTTCGTTCCTTTTGTCAAGGGAGCTTAATTCGGGGTGGCAAATAATAATGAATTTTTTGTAAAGGCAGAGATTGCACTCGTTTAGTCATGTTGGAGTATCGACGGCATTTCTTAATAATTTTCCATCTTATTGAGTATTGGGTGTTCGATTGTTTTAAAGACCAAATGTGTTTGAAAGAATCGAACACCCGATACTCAATAAGATGGAAAATCATTAAGAAATGCCGACCATAATCCAACAGAACTAAACGATGCAATCTCTGCTTTTACGAAAAATTCATTATTATTTGCCACCCCGAATTAAGCTCCCTTAACAAAAGGAACGAACTTATATCTACTTGTAGACATCGTAAGAAACATTTGCTATATAATAATAATTTTCCACACTCGTAACACGATCCATGCACAACATAAACAACACGACGTCACATATGAACCAAACATATCAAACATACTGAAATAACACCACACGAGTGTGGGAGCTTCGCACTTGCCATACGAAACAAATTTGTCGTGAATAAAGTTCTTATGAGGTAACTCAAACTTGTGTTTTCATGTTATGTCGCTCTGCTTCGCCATTGAGCACTCTACCAGTATGATTTTGTACTCGATACTAGTTATCAACACATTTAATATATATATATATATATATATATATATATATATATATATATATATATATATATATATATATATATATATATATACAGACGGTACCGTTTCGGCCTTTTGGGCCTCATCAGTGTAGTGCTGATGAGCAGGATGAAGATAACTGCTATTTACAGTCACCCTTTATGCCACACAAATGTGGGACATCAAAAACTATGCCAGAGTGCTCAAACTGCAAGCAGTGAGCGCGCGCACAATGCATAAGCGACAAATGGTTTTCATCCTATGGAGTGCTCAATATGACCTAAATATAGTATATGTGTGTGTCCACGGACTAACAGCCAAGCGTTTCAAAGTTTTTAATCACAAAAACAAAAGATGAATTTGTCTTCGTGAGAAGAAAAAAACTGCTGTTTGGTTTGCATACAATAGTCTTACAATAAAATATACAACCCCATTTAAAATAAGTCACGGTTAGTCGGCTACCGTAAGAATTTCTTATCTCATTCTTTCCAAACGATTCACAGCTTCTTAAACGATTGCAGCGCCTTTATTTATTAAAAGTCGGTAAATCTTACGGAACAGCTGGTAAGGCTTAAAATGATCAGAGTGACGTTATGAACAAAAATAGGACGGTGTTGATATTACTCCAAGAATCATTGAGATTACTCCAAGAATCATTCAATCTCTTTGTTTCGCATAAAGAATTATTTTGTTCTGAATGACGTAACAAAAGACGTAACAAAAGATGAAATAGTGGTCGAACTTAGGTCTGATTAAAATAGAAATATGTTATTGCAAAAGTTAATTTATGATACATTATAACAAGATTATGAACTTATTAGAATACGAGGTAGTACCATTGTACTTGAAATACGCGCAGAAGACAAAACCTCCCTCGATAGATTTTAATACCATATAACAATAAATATTTTAATGCATATATACCATGCATTTATAATACAGTAGTGCAGGTCATATTTCTTGTGTAGCTGCAGCTTACATTCACATTATTCATATTAAACAGAATGTACAGGGCGCGGTGTTGGCGGATTAATCGTATAGGAATATTTCTCCAATGTTTGTCAGCAAGTTTTAACAGTAAGGGGCTGAACCAAACTATGCTTCTCGTTCTGTTCCTTTTCGTATTTACACGTTGATTTTCGTTACTGAAAAATCAAAGTTTTTCGCTAAAGTCTCTATATTTTAGGGCGTCGTTGTATGGCTTTGAGGCTTTTTCGAACTCTTCTGCGTCCCATAATTCTGATTATCATGCATATTGCCGCTGGTATTTAGTTCTCTTATGGTGGAAAGGTGGATGATTAGATCCAGTATTCTGTAGAGTGATATGTTATATGGTTGATCTATTATCTGAGGGATCTGTTATCTGGTGTTTGGGTATGACTTTTCGTTCTCTAGATTTAAAGTTACGTTTAACTCTCTACAAAAACTTCTCTACACATATTAATTAAAAATGCCAAATCTATCCACCCCATTACCATTACCACGATCATCAAAATCAACATGAAGTTGTTCTACAGGTATAATGACATGCGTTTCCTCTCATGCGTTTCCTCTGGTGACTTACTTGAACACACAACCTGCAAGTAGATAGGATACGATTGTCAAGCTGATCATATCCTCAGGAAAGGCAGGACAAATATCTGACCTGCACTGAATGCCACAATGTAAATGCCATTACTAATTCTATAAAATGTATCTAAGAACCTTCTGTCAAAACGTTAGATTTTTCTTAAGATTTTCCTTCGAACTCAAATGTTTTGATAAATTATTCATCTATACCTGTATTATTTTTTAACGCTTGCCATTGGTGATTCCTCGGCCTGCTCCCTGAATGTGTAGGATGTAACGTTTTAAGCGGAGGTCCTTGGTCAGAGAGTTCAATATCAATTCCTGTTTTGTCTTTCAGACTATCAATATTTTCTTGGCGAAGGACCTTCGCTCCAAACGTTAGATTTCTTAAACATTAAGTACGCCAACCTTTGTATTCTTTGTCCTAAAACGTTGGAGATTAAAGAGATTTAAAAAAATACGTTTTGAGATCTAATTTTAAGTGTTATTTAACTTCACTATATAGAGGACGAATGTTAGTGATATACATATATATCATATGTATATAAATATATACAGCTTTAATGTGTGTGTGTGTATATATATATATATATATATATATATATATATATATATATATATATATATATATATATATATATATATATATATATATAATATATATATATATATATATATATATATATATATATATATATATATATATATATATATATATATATATATATATATATATATATATATATATATATATATATATATATATATATATATATATATATATATATATATATATATATATATATATATATATATATATATATATATATATATATATATATATATGGTCAGAGCACTGCACTAGCATCGCAGGGTCGCGGCTTCAATTCCAGCCGGAAGGCCTTGAAGTTGCATTTTTCGCAACTGGTCCCGGTTTGGTCTTAAAATGTATGTATTCCAACACTGGAAATTTTCCTTCACCATAAATCCTTTCAACATGTAGTTTGATCGAGTGAAATGCCAAATATTACCTATAATATATCTAGAATCTTATCCCGGTATTACCACCATATATACAGAACTCGTGACTAGGCTCTCGGCAACGGCTTCCGTAGCTCAGTGGTCAGAGTACTGCACTAGCTAGCATCGCAGGGTCGCGGGTTCAATTCCAGCCGGAAGGCCTTGAAGTTGCATTTTTCGCAACTGGTCCCGGTTTGGTCTTAAAATGTATGTATTCCAACACTCGAAATTTTCCTTCACCATAAATCCTTTCTATCTATATTTATATATATAATATATATATATATATATATATATATATATATATATATATATTAACACTTACGTACACTTTACTTACCCATTGTGGAAGGTTAGGTGCAGGTCTTGCTACAGGGTTTTGCACGCCATTATTATTGTTACTTGGAATTCAGGTCAAGATAACGCGAGCTGATCTTGATCTGTCCACCACACCCTGTTGTCGACCTGCACCTATCACACCAAAAGCTTTTGGTGGAAGTTATTGCACCTTAATCGTTTCTTTGTATAAAGGGAGGGTTGGTGGGATATTCAATTCTACCCGTTCTCGTTTACTGCCCTCAATGCTGTGTCCTGCTCTGGCTACGGTCACTCGCTAATGGTAGACCTTATCGCAACATGCTTGTCATATGATACTCCGATGTCCCCCGCACTTGCGCAGTTCCCTTGTTGTTAACCTTGGTTATTACATAACCTCATTTAACACTGACGTACACTTTACTTACCCATTGTGGAAGGTTAGGTGCAGGTCTTGCTACAGGGTTTTGCACGCCATTATTATTGTTACTTGGAATTCAGGTCAAGATAACGCGAGCTGATCTTGATCTGTCCACCATAGTAATGCTTAGTTCCTTACAAGCATTACACTTCCAAGTAACCAATCTGATAATCCCTCCCTAACCTTCCACCTTCGTAACTTCTGAGATCCGCGTCCGGCACGTGATTACCACCACTTCCTGTGGGTATCTCATCAACGTTCAAGTAGCATATTGGGTCACCATTTCGTGTGGATATCTCCCGTCGGTTAATAGCATGCAAAAAATGGGGTCACCACATCCTGTGGGTATCTCCCCGACGTTACACTGGCTGGCATATGAGGTCACCACATCATGTGGGTATCTCCCCGACGTTACACTGGCTGGCATATGAGGTCACCACTTCCTGTGGGTATCTCCCCGACGTTCAAATAGCATATGGGGTCACCACATCCTGTGGGTATCTCCCCGACGTTCAAATAGCATATGGGGTCACCACATCCTGTGGGTATCTCCCCGACGTTCAAATAGCATATGGGGTCACCACTTCCTGTGGGTATCTCCCCGACGTTCAAATAGCATATGAGGTCACCACATCCTGTGGGTATCTCCCCGACGTTCAAATAGCATATGGGGTCACCACATCCTGTGGGTATCTCCCCGACGTTCAAATAGCATATGGGGTTACCACATCCTGTGGGTATCTCCCCGACGTTCAAATAGCATATGGGGTCACTACATCCTGTGGGTATCTCCCCGACGTTCAAATAGCATATGGGGTCACCACATCCTGTGGGTATTTCCCCGACGTTCAAATAGCATATGGGGTCACCACATCCTGTGGGTATCTCCCAGACGTTCAAATAGCATATGGGGTCACCACATCCTGTGGGTATCTCCCCGACGTTACACTCGCCTATGAGGTCACCACATCCTGTGGGTATCTCCCCGACGTTCAAATGCCGAATGGGGTCACCACATCCTGTGGGTATCTCCCCGACGTTACACTGGCCTATGAGGTCACCACATCCTGTGGGTATCTCCCCGATGTTCAAATGCCGAATGGGGTCACCACTTCCTGTGGGTATCTCCCCGCAGTTTAAATAGCATATGGGGTCACCACATCCTGTGGGTATCTCCCCGACGTTCAAATAGCATATGGGGTCACCACATCCTGTGGGTATCTCCCCGACGTTCAAATAGCATATGGGGTCACCACATCCTGTGGATATCTCCCCGACGTTCAAATAGCATATGGGGTCACCACATCCTGTGGGTATCTCCCCGACGTTACACTGGCCTATGAGGTCACCACATCCTGTGGGTATCTCCCCGACGTTCAAATGCCGAATGGGGTCACCACTTCCTGTGGGTATCTCCCCGCAGTTTAAATAGCATATGGGGTCACCACTTCCTGTGGGTATCTCGCCGATGTTCAACTGCCGAATGGGGTCACCACTTCCTGTGGGTATCTCCCTGACGTTCAACTAGCATATGGGGTCACCACTTCCTGTGGGTATCTCTCCGATGTTCAAATGCCGAATGGGGTCACCACTTCCTGTGGGTATCTCCCGGACGTTCAACTAGCATATGGGGTCACCACTTTTCTGTGGGTATCTCTCCGATGTTCAAATGCCGAATGGGGTCACCACTTCCTGTGGGTATCTCCCCGACGTTCAAATAGCATATGGGGTCACCACTTCCTGTAGGTATCTCCCCGATGTTCAAATGCCGAATGGGGTCACCACTTCCTGTGGGTATCTCCTCGATGTTCAAATAGAATATGGTGTTACATGCATTAACCGGGAGAGTTATATGGACTTGGAGAGAGAGGCAAAAAAAAATTATATGATATGGTTACCACCACAAGTGGCATCTCCACAAACATCACGACAGTATTTGGCACTATAATGCAGATTGCTACCCAGAGGTTATAATGAACACATGATAACGTGAACGTGCGGGGCCTGCACCCTTCGCGATTGACTATATATGACGACACACACGTTGTTTGTTTTTTTTGTTGTTGTTTTTTTTTTTTATATATATATATATATATATAACTAGGCTAATACCGTTAATACTATCCCGTATATAACCGTTGTCTAGCCCATTAAATTAGCCGTAAGGTGCCTCAATACCTTTTGAGGGATGGTTATTGGTGTCGCAGATGCCTGTGGTGCTAATTTGAAAAACGCCTGCATGTTAAAGCGCGATAATACATCAGCTAGAGCATTTGTCTTACCAGGGACATGAATGGCGGACCCATTAAAATTAAATCGTGCAGCGTTAAGTAACAATTCGCGAAGCAGGTGCATAATGTTCGAGTCTTAAGACGTGCCAGACTTGATTATGGCCACTATACGCTTTCATTGTCGCACAAGAACTGGATTCGCTTTCGTGACCACTCCCGTCCCCACACATGGCAAGCCAATGCAATAGGGAACAATTCTTTGCAGCCTATTCCGAAAGTTTGTTCCTCAAACATCCATTCAAACAGTTCTGCCAATGCCGATCGTAGGCAAACGGGAGGGCTAAGTCGACATAGTATCTTTCTCGCCAACGCAATCCAACATACAGTATATCTATCAGCCGGATGAATAGGAACTGCGATAGGCACTTTAAAGTTTCAATGTCGATTTTACTCATCAACATCCCTCTACTGTAGCGCATAATCGTATCTATGACTATGGCATTCTTCAACTTCGTGTAAGTCAATGAAAATTATTCTTTTATTATTCTGTCGTTTGCGCTATTGGCGGTGAGATGTGACAGGTCAAGAATAAGCCGCCAATTGTCGTTGCCCTTCTCAGGTATCACACCAAAACGTCTCACACGTAAGTTTTCAATCGGTGGTGCTATCGTAGGACCAAAAACCCGCCCGAGTTGCAGCTCTTTCATGAAATATTCGTTAATTACCGCCGCGTGTTCGAGGGTCGACGAGCAATTTGATTCTGCGGACTTGAGCTTTGATAACTCTTTGTGAAAACCCAAACGAAAACCGTTTAACAAGTACCGGACCTTGTTGCGATCCGGGTGCGACATTAATTGTATTTTCAAGTTGGTGACATCAACTGGTGACACCGATGTGGGCATATTTCCGTTGCGTGTAATTTCAAGCGTGATGTTTATACAGTGTGTGGTGACAGTTCATTTAGACTGTGCTCTCTTTGATCGGTCGAAGCGTTAGGGTAATCTTGCGCGATAATATGGAGTGGATAATTGCTGCTGCTGGCATTGGATTCTTCGGTGCGGGCCTTCGCAAGCGTGATGAAATCTAAAATGGCGGCATGATCCGCGATTCAAAGAGACGCCCGTTTCTCTAGTTATGTCATCACCTCGTGCTTCGTAGCGATTGCCCGCGGGGGATGACCAGCTGCGGGCCCCCACGTTTATATGGTAATTACACAGATACGCTTTCAATACGCTCAAATATGAGGTTAGCAGCGGCCGCTTCGAAAAGCGCGATCATGATTATACCAATCCCTACCACTAAAACGTTTCGCCATTCGCATTATCATCATCATTATCACTAACAGATCACGTTCCGACATTTCAGGCATATTTAACCGCGAACAGCCGGTTCTCAACATACCTTGTGGTGCACTCAACATACCTTGCGTGTCTTCACGGTCGATAAATCGCGACATACCTGGTCTCTGCTTCTCGGTTTACCTGTGCTACCACCGTTTGGCGTTGGCTTTCGCCCTTTGCGTTATTGGGTCCTGGGATGTTCATCTGAACTACCGCCTGGGTTACCGCTTCTTTGGCTTGCTTGGACTTCCGCGGATTGGGATACGGACGTCCATCCTAGTGTTATCTTCGCTAGTTACCCAATTTTGCGCCATTACTTACAATATTCAATTCTACCCGTTCTCGTTTACTGCCCTCAATGCTGTGTCCTGCTCTGGCTACGGTCACTCGCTAATGGTAGACCTTATCGCAACATGCTTGTCATATGATACTCCGATGTCCCCCGCACTTGCGCAGTTCCCTTGTTGTTAACCTTGGTTATTACATAACCTCATTATATATATATATATATATATATATATATATATATATATATATATATATATATATATATATATATATATATATATATATATATTATATATATATATATATATATATATATATATATATATATATATATATATATATATATATATATATATATATATATATATATATATATATATATAATTATATATATAATTATATATATATATTAAAAAAAATATATATATATATATATATATAGTGTTATATATATTTATATAATAACCTGTTTACTACGCGCATTCTCATTGGTTGTTGGCCATGATCTATTAGAGGACAGATGCACGGATCACGTCAGCTCACGCCATATCACGTCAGCCGACTGCTATTACTGTCTTTTTTCATGCCCAGAAATTGCCAAAGAGCTAATAAGCCTTTTGAATGGTTTGTTTTCAATTTGTATTGTATATATCAGTGACCCACTCGACTATCGTCTCGTGGGCCACTTTTTTGTTCTTGCCACGTTCTGACGTCATCTGTAGGGTCCAGGGGTCCTCCCCGAAAAATTTAGAAATCTAGAAGCTCGGAAAGATAATTTGCAGCAATTTGAGCAAATTTTTCATCTAATTCTACAGTGAGCATAGTTCATATGAATCCAAACTTACCTGCTGCATCTTACCATGTGACGCCATTTTTGTGCCTAGCACTGACAGAAGCGTCTGGGCTGTGGTTTACGGGTTGGCTAACACTTCGATCATTTCAAGCTAAACCCGTTTGTAAAATTTCGTGTAGATGAAGCCCATAGGTAGATTCCCTTAAGTAGCTTCTCTCTTAGCATCTATATAGTCGTACTAATACAATTGGAACAACGCTTGTCCTGATTTTGTCCGATTCCTTCGTCTATGATATGATACAAATGCCCTATTTTTCTTTCTGACTTAAATAATTTCATTCTTATAGATGAACCACAACCTGATGTTAATATAACAGTTCTGCCATCTCCCAGAATCTCTGAAGGAAGTTGTATTCTAATAATATGCGATGCAAATACACCACGATTTTTGCAGAGCCAATACATTAGACCACTTCCTGCAGTTGTCATACGGATTTTTGTTGGCGATTACCGAGTGAAGTCTTGTAGAGGAAATCCTATCCAAAGATGCGTTTATCTTATTCGTAACGTCCCGAAAATACTCCCGAGGAATATTGTTTGTATGGCAAGTAACGCTGGAGGAGAATGTCGATTTAAAATTCTTCACATCAAAATTGTGAAGAAACATGCTGCAGAGTACATTGTTTGATTTAAATATGTTTATACATTTTAATAAACATTAGCTTGTTCACTATATTTCAGTCAATATTAGAAATCCTTAGGACGCTTATCTGCAAAATAAAATCAGATTACTAAATTCTTCATTGTGTGGTTTTGTACGGAGTTTATCCTATTTAATAACAACAATACGACGATAATATTTGATAAGGCGTTGTTATAATAATAATAATAATAATAATAATAATAATAATAATAATAATAATAATAATAATATCATTTATTTAATCACAATTGATTTACACGGCAGCAGAGCGCTGATGGGGTCGTGAATTTAAAACTACTAAATAAATAAATTCCGCAGAGTCATTACGTTTTCAATTAGGCTTAAGCGCAATTTGATCTAGTTGGTTCTTAACTAATTTTTTAAAGTGGGCATGCCCCATATCTTGGAGCTAATCGTCTAAATAATTCAAAACACAGCTCCTCTATATGCCACTGATTTGCGCATGGTCTCTGTTTGATCCTTTTAATAAAAAGGTCGTTGAGTCTGGTAGTAATATTGTGTAGTGTTTTATGTAGGTGATCGTTTTCCAGTTGGCTTTACTTAGGACTTCTGCGCGTGAGGTTCTCCAGTCGTATTTAAAAATGATATTTGCTGGTCGTACGTGAATCCTTTCCATGTCCTGGAACGGTGTTTTATTCCAACTCCCAAGACTAAGTTGCCGTAAGTAATGGATGGTAGATCGGAATCACTTTGTTGAAGGAGTTATTCAATGAGCGAAGTAGGTAAAAAATGAAGAGATTTCAATAGATTTAATTTTCTTGAGAAACTCTTTATCAAATAAACCAAATGTTCAGGCGAATTTAATTTTTCATCCATAACAACTCCCATAAGACATCTTGTTGAGCCAACCTGTTTTACCATGGTATCGTTAATAGTTAATTGTTGTAGAGGCACTACAAACCTTTTACTGGAGATAATCATCGCTTCACATTTGGCATGGTGAATCGTCATCTCGTTCGTATTACACCACCTGGCACAAATACCAAGTGCTTCATCAAGAGACGCAATTCTCAGATCGATAGAATTGAGATACAATACAGTGTTGTATACATCATTGTTGTATACGTCAGCATACATCTCATTCCTTGTGTCCTCTTGGTGGGAAATAACATCTGGCAGATCGTTGGTGTACAAAACTAAATAATATTAGTGGTCCAAGGACCGATCCCTGTGGGATGCCACAGATCACGTGTGCACTTTGTGACGTTGCTTTGCCTAGAGTTGTATACTGAGTTATATTAGTAATGTAATCTTTCAGCCACAGCCAAAGGTCGCCCATGATACCAAAGCTTTCAAGCTTATGAGGGAGCTGATCGTGAGACGCCAAGTCGAAGGCTTTCCGTAAATCTGTTAACGCGACCCCAACCATTTTTCGTTGATCAACAGTACATAGACATTTCTCCGTCATATGAGCGAGAAGCAATTCTGTAGAACAACCTGTCTTATATGCTTACTGGTGTTTGGTTAGGAGATCATGTTGCACGGTGGTGTGGTTAATCACTGAATCGGATACCGTTCGTTCCATAACCTTACTTGGTACACTCCAAATTTACAAGGATCTGTAGTTTTCTCTCTCCGTGACTTCTCCTTTTTATGGATTGTTTTAAGTCGGTCTTTTTTCCAACTTAATTTAAGAACCCGTAGAGAGATATTGTCTGGACATTTATCTTATTATGTAAAGGCTTTTAACATGCAACTGTGTCTTAATTGGAGGTTACTGTCTCTAAATTAGGCGAGGTAATTATTATACATTGTGAATGAAGTGGGCGAGTTTCCCTGACTATTCTCACCCATTGTTGCAAAATACGTATTAAATAAGTCCGCTCTTTCAGTATTTCCGTCGCCAGGTTCCATCGTCCCTTTTTACAGCAGGACGAGGAGAGTCATCATTAAAAGTGGTAGCCTTTTTGACCAGTTTCCAATATGTGGTTGTATTCTGGACTTTGTCAAATAGATTTGAAAAATAATTTGACTTTGCGTACCTCAGTTCTTGAGTGTCTTCGTTTGCTATTTTTTTGTATCTTAATCTCGCTTCTTCCCTTCCAGTTTTTTTTTAGTTTGTAGGTGATCCAAGGTAATGACTCACTTCGAACTTTCATTTTGCGTGGTGTAGCGTGTTCGTCGCAGACGCGCAAGAAAATATTATACTCCATGCTGCATATTCATCATCAGGGTCGTCAAATATTTCGCACGAAGACCGAGGAGCATTCTGAAGATCTTTCTGGAAATTATCCAACTTTAGCATCTTATAGTTTCTTGTATCTCTTATTCTTGGTGGAGGTCGTATTGTTTTTGACAAATTGTGACATGAAGTAGTTTATGATCTGATATCCACATATCCAAGACTCGCGTTCCCTTGATCCACTTAAACCTATTAGTTACTACAAGATATATTAACGTAGTTGTTTCAGTATCTCTAGTGGTTTCTTTGTTCACTACCTTGCAGCGAAGCTGAGCGAAAATTGATTACATTCTTTCGGTGTCCCATGGGATGTTAGCTGCAGCATTTTCCTGGTGTGTGACATCGACATTTGCATTAAAATCACCAACGTACGGACTAGATTTTTTTATTTTAGGGGCTGTTTACATGAATTCGGATTGAGTTTCATTTCGGATTGAATTCACACCGGTTCTGTTAAAATCCCTTTACGTGTTTACATGAACCCGGAATGAGATGCAGCTCAATCCGGATTGAGTTCATTCCGGTTCTCATTCCGGATTGAGTTTCATTGAAATTAATTCATCCGCCGTCATATTGTTCAATATAAATAGCTCTCTGTCGACGACATTATATAATTAAAGGTGAATTACATGCATGTTTACTTGCGACCACATCGATTATCGTAGCTAGTAATGCTTTTCCCCTTTTCTTTATTTTTATTGCGCACAAATCGTTGAAAGAAACATACCCGCTATAATGTTATTGATCGCCATCTTGAAATTTCAGATTTCGCGCGATTTTTGATCCTGGGATAGAATTCCTATGTAAACGCTGTTTGAATTCACGTTCAATCCGGAATAAAAGTGAATCCGTATTCATGTAAACACCCCTTTAACCAAATACTCGCTAACTGGTGGAGGAAATGATCGAATAATGTTCTGTTGTTGGGAGGTCTATAGATCAGCCCCAAAGCAAATGTTTTGTATTAACTTCAATCCAGATGGTTTCTAAATCGTTCATGTTTTTTCTTGAATGTTTTACTGCCAAGCGATATATAATGGAAACTTTATTAATATAATTTTTTTCTTATATATTTACAATTGCAAATCTCACTTCTTGAGGTAATTTACAATTGGCTAATTTGAATCACATATGATTATATACAGTATTAATATTTCTAAAACAACAAATTTATACTTAAACATTGGGCCGCGGCATTCTGGACAGACTGTAATTTTGAAAGTTGATATTTCGGAAGTCAATATACAAGAGAGTAATCCCTAATCAATTTAGATGAAAGGGCGTGAACTAATTATATAGCAGCATGCAGTGTTATAAGTAAGATATGTCCTAATCCGACGAATGTTCCTGAGATGGTTGTGATTAGACATTGTGAGAGTACGATCAAATCTTATGACAATGTTCCTGACAGATTCAGAACAAGTTACCAATTCCTGACCGCCAACTTGAAGAGACTGGAACAATGGTTGCTGGCGATAGCGAGTGAGAAAACAATAAGCTCGGATTTATCCTTATTCAATTTCAGTTTGTTCACAGTCATCCATCGGTCAATGTCTTTTGTACAGGCCATCATTCTGGTTTTGATTTTTTCAATTTAAGTATGTGATGAAAAAGTAAAAGTTGTATATAAATTATTTGACTGTCGTCTGCATACAGATGATAAGATATCTCATGTTCCTGTAGAATATCAGCTAGTGGGGAAGTATAATTGATAAAAGATACAGTAGCGGTCCCAGGACAGAACCTTGTGGAACACCATACTGCAGTAAATGTAATGATGAATTGTGACAATTTAACAATACAAACTGCTTGCGATCATGAAGATAAGATCTGAACCAATCCAACACTTTCCTCTTGATCCAAAATCGATTCAATAGCCTAGAAATACGAATCTCGTGATCCACCGTATCAAATGCCGCTGATAGATCTAATTGAAGGACATGCAACTGCTTTGTTATCATCAACGGCACATAGGATGTTATTTTTCACACGCACCAATTGCTGTCTCAGTGCCATGATGTTTCTTGTAAGCTGATTGAAAAACAACTGTTTGATTCCTTCTCTCCAAATACTGCGTTAGTTGACTAGCAACTTCCTTTTCAATAACTTTTGATATAAATTTCAAGTTAGACACAGGCCGGAAGTTGAGAAACAGTTAACAATCCAGATATGGTTTCTTCAGTAATGGTTTCAGAACAGCGATTTTTACGTCCAATGGGTACGCATGCAGATGCCAAAGATAAGTTCACAATCTGTTTGAGAACAGGTAAGAGTTCATTAAAAATATTTTTATGTAATAGAGCAGGAAGCGGATCCAATACACATGATTTACTAGCCAGTTTTCCTATTTTGCAGCATACCTCATCAGTAGTGACAGTTTTAAAATTACATAGTTCGTTGTCATGGTTGATCTTTACACCAGCTGGATCAGCAGGGGACTCATCCAAATACGGCAGATTATTTCGTATAGAACGGACTTCATCCATAAAAAAGTTAGTACATTTATTTGCTAGATCCACATCAGATTGAACTGCATGATATTGCTTAGTAGGATTTCTATGTAACAATCTGTCAATATGGCCAAATAGAGACTTCTGATCGCCCTCGCTTTCCTTTATCAAAGAGGAATAATAATTAATCTTAGATGACTTTAGGAGATCGCTCACCAGTTGACACTGATCCTTCAATGCCTCAATGTCATCCAGGCAGGCAGAACGTCTCCACTTGTCTTCTACGGATAGTTTTCTGATCCTTAATCTCATCCGTATACCCGGCTACAGAGACGGATTGTAACCATTTTCATTTTTACAGGTGCAGGAGCATCGATGATATTCGATATGATCTTATGATATTGACTAACCAATCAATCCACCAATATCAGAGTCCGGTTCTTTTTGTAGAGAGGAGCTCAACAAATCAGTTATTAGAAGTTTAGTGTCTATATGGAGCGGAGTTTGCGCACACCAATTTCCTTTCTGATCATTGTTGGTTTGTGGACCAAAAAATTGCATGTCATAGCGTAATGATATGATAACATCGGATCTTCTACACTGAAATTATCAGCAACAATTTCATCTTGTCGAGTAATTACCAGATCAAGAGTGTGAGAGCTGAGAAGCTTGCAAGTGTTTTGTTCTTGTCCAAATGAATGAAGCAAATCAATAAACTTCATCGCAGCACCGTCGGATTTATTATTAACATGAAAATTCACCAGTGGTAACCAGATTATCTGTCACAATAGCCAAAAGTTCCATAAAGCAGGTAAATTCATCAAAGAACATTTTTAGACTCAAACCATTCTTAGATGAAGGTGGAGGATGATATATAAGCACCAAGTGAAGGTTGTTTGAAGGTTGTTGTTTAGTAATTTGCATATTTTCGAACGACTTGAAATTGATTGAGGGAGACGTTTTCATTCGTAGCAGGCGCGGATTTAGAAGTTAGTCGCATAAATTAGACACTTCATGAACAAACCTATTGGTTATGCTTTTCTTAAGAATAATTCAAAACAAAAACCTATCCAATAGGATTGTTATTCACAGGTATTTTGAATTGCAAATTCTAAATCTAATTTATGCGACTAACTTCTAAATCCGCGCCTGATTCGTAGATTAGATTTATGTAGCAGACCAAGTCCACCCCCAGTTCTATTGGCACGAGGTAAATGTTTAAATATATATCATGTAGGGCAAAGGTAACCAGTCGTAAAGCTGCCATGTTGATCGGATTTTAACTAGGTCTCAGTTATAGCCACAATATCATAAGAGTTGTCAACAACATAATCTTTGATAAACAGCGACTTGTTAACAACGGATCTCGAGTTGAGTAGGCAGAATTTCAAACACTTGGCAACTTTAGGCAAATTATTCGGAGCCAAAGGCAGGGGTTTGATATAAATGAGATTGTTTACATTTACCATCGCTTGACCTCTATATGCAAACAGGGACGTAGCGCGAAGCCTTTGTCGTTGGGGGGTGTCAGGTGGTAATTTACCTGAATGTAAAAACATTTCGAAAATTTACCTGAAATTTTTCTGTTTAATTTATATTATGGGGTAATAAGGATCGAGCTCTGCGTATTATTTCGCGCGCAGCTATATCTTTCTCTGAATAAATACGGCAATATACCTTATAGAAAACCCTGTCGAAAAATTGAAGCAACGTCATGGGTCAAATAAATTTAATAAAATAATATAAAATTATATTTCAGAATAATGTTCAAAAGTTCAAATTCTTCTAATATTTCGAGGTTGTATAGCTTGTATAATATATATATATATATAGTTTACAGCATACATTATATATACTAATATTAAAAAATAATTAAGTTGAAATGTTCTTGGGACCTTTGGATATAATTCAAGTACGTATCTTAGTACAAATTCATCTGTGCTCTTAAAAATCAGGTACAATTTTACTCGATTGACAGTCGTCGGTTTTTCAATAATGACCATTTTTAGCAAGCAAGCTCGCGCGGTCAACAGCAGTGGTTATATCCTTTTCAGCGGCAAGAATCACGCAATCGTTGTGAATACATCTGTGGTTCTCAGCAACAAAAAAGTGAACGACCGAAACGACTTACGGGAATTGTTTTATATCAACATATTCTATGCTATGAAAACAGGTCCCTGTTATAACGTTCTCCTAGAAATGTACGATCCTTTCATTCAACGAAAACTGTATACCTGTTGAATCGAGTCGGATTTGGGAAAAGTTTTACTACTTTTTAAAGAAATTATACTTATTATAGTAAGTAATCCCATTGCCTTTACTCAACGTTCTAGTTATTAACAGTCCTCTTCGGCCTCAGGAATCCATCATATGATTGGCAACCACCCAAGTATATGTTGATATTATCTGACTCATATATGTTATCACTCTCAAGCCTTTCACCCAAGTTGTGTTAATATGTGATTAAGTATAGTTTACCACGTACAATTATTATGTTGTTGTAAATATTTCTGCACTATGGTGATGATGCTTAATTAGCAACGACATATCAGCTCGATAATACGATCAAAGAGTCTACAATCGAAGATGTACATGAAAATTAACAGTGCCTAAGTTATCATTCATCCCAGCAAAACAATTATTTGTCTATATTTGCCATCAGTTGATTATGCAAATTCGAGAAGTGACATTCTTTGACTACTTATAGTTGTAAATCGGATATACTTAATCGTCCGGATTTACATAAATTTTAGCTACATGTACCATCGATTTCGCAGCTAAAAGGCTTAAATCTCAAAAATGATTGGCGAAAATTGTTATTTTGACTGATCGATATCGTAAGTAAAATGCCATGTACAGAATTATGAGTTGATTTACAAAGCTTGTGTTTGACTCACCTATAAATTCCATGTAGTTCGCGACACCTCATATTGTTGCTATGCTTATTCCCAAATTACTGGGAATCAACCTAAACAGTTAATTACTGGTAATTATGACAGTATTATTCATAAAGAAAATGGTTTGAATATAGTCACCAACAATAGTATTTCTGGACAACAACCTGGACGATCAACTTGGACAACAACCTGGAAGATCAACTTTACACTTAATATATTATTCATGATGAAAGCGATGAATTCTTCCGGTTAAAAGGAAGTTGTTCATTTTGGTGCTCGAAAGTGATAATAAAACAAGCGAAATTTCCAAGCTCTAAACAGCTGCAATTTTGAATTCGAGAACGAGTTAAGTGTATGTCAATACCACGCGTCGATGTTTCAATAGAATTTGTAGTGTCTATATATATATATATAGAACTGGAAAATACTGATCCTCGTGTAGCTAGCTATACTGAATGTAAAAGAACTCTTTAATACCTACGCAATAACCATTAAGTTGCACTTACTATGCAATATCTCGACCGAATATTTATTAAATAAAAGAGTCGTTGCATGAGTTTTGTTATATTTAATGAATGTGCAGACGGACGCAGAACTGGATTAAAACCAACGACGAAAATCTGCTTTGTATGTTTTACCTGTTCTTGGTAAACACGTTCAGGAAATCTTTGGTGACATTTTAATAGGATAATTCCTGAATAAAGGTATACTATTTGTCAATAGAGTGTGTTAATCCCCTCTCCGGTCAACCTCGTCCCAAGGACCTTCGAGTCCTAAAACTCTATATTTAAACACGAAAAGTGTTCAAAATGTGTTCAAAAAGTACTTAAAATGCAGTGTATAAAAGATACAGTATTGTCGGTGGAAGATGAAAAGTTCGTAAATTTTAAATGGCGTCAAAAGGTAAACCCGTTTTCCCTATTTTGATGCTGTTAGTAATCAGTTACAAACATATTTTGCAAATATGTCCGAGTATGTTATTCAGGCATTCATTTGATGTATAGCACGAGTTCTTAGAGTTAGTAGTTCAAAATATATCGTCGTCGGAATATCTTATAAATTTATCAGAGTTTGTGAATCCAATCCGACCGTTGTTTTCGCTTTTGAAAGATGTTGCCTCATAGGGTGTGGGCGGGGGGTGGGGGGAGGGGGGTAAGGGATAGGAGGGCCTGGGCCCCCATCTACACATTTGGCCCTCCAAGTCCCCTGAATATCTGATGCTAAATTCAAGTAATAACTTTTGTTTGTTTGACATCTGAAGTGTGTTTTTATTGCTAATCGTGATGTTGTTAGGCTTAACAGTGGAACTTGCGCAGAATAGCGCTGCATCGAGATGACGTCAGTATCGATGTTTGTCCGCTTTTACCCATAATTCTTATGCCCATAACAAAAGAAAATAGCTCATTTGCAATCATTTGTGAGTCACATTGGTTTGTTTCTCTGCATTTTGAGCTATTAATAGCAGCCAGACGCTACGCTATTACGCTTCTAAGAGCATTGTATCCTTTTGACCAGCGTCGGCTATTTGACGCCTATGAAACGACCAAAGACTCTGCTACACTGAATGCAAACAATGCAAATATTGTGATCCATGGTTATTTATCCTGTTAAGGTGGTCAGGAATACGAATTAATCTTGTTATCAATTAATTTTTTTTTCAACCGTCAATGCAGGTATATTTTTTCGGGAAAATTCGTCTCAGAAATCACGGGAAATGCGAAGGTAGAAATTTCCATGGGAAGCCATCTGATTGGCTAATTACCCGAAACAACTTTTATCCTAACCTAACCCTAAATAACCCTAATCCTAACCCCGACACCCCTGAGCAGAAATTTTTCTTGGGATCACTTTCCAAGGTCCCAAAAAAAGTGATTCCAAAAAATAATTTTGCAATGCGTGGATAGGGCTTCGAAAATTCAAAATATTCTGGGGTATCCCCATACCCCTACATTGGTCTCTACACCATATAACAGGGACCACGGAACAATTTTTTGGATTGGGGGGCTAGCGAACGCTATAATTAGGGCTATATAAAAGTCGCTATATAAAAATCACATGTTTGGAAAATTATTGGGGGGGCTAAGCCCCCCTCCTGCTCCGCGGTCCCTGTATAATGCTTGATAATTATAATCGAACTGCATCCCCATATTCTGCGTTGCTGCCCAAAAAATTTGTTTTTATCCTACAAAGCAGAGTGACGCTTATATATACAGTTTCTTATATATTCACTCTAATTTCTTTCACGAAGGACTCTGCTCGAAACGTCAGTATTTCGTTCCTATAAATCTCGGTACTTCACAACCTTTCAGCTTCGCCTTATATCATCGCCGTTTGTAGTCGATTAGATATCTTCGGGAAGCTGCACAGTAATTTTAGTAGAGCCATTTTGGCCCCAAAAATGGGGCCAAAATTTTGACCCTGAGGTGGCCCCCATTAATAGGGCCGTTTTGGCCCCCTTGCACTAGGGCCAATTTTGGCCCTTATTTTGGGGCTGTTTTGGTCCTTTTTGTAGGGCTGTTTTGACCCAAGATGGCACCATTTTTATAGGGCTGTTTTGGCCCCCTTGCACTAGGGCCAATTTTGGCCCTTATTTTGGGGCTGTTTTGGTCCTTTTTCTAGGGCTGTTTTGACCCAAGATGGCACCATTTTTATAGGGTTGTTTTGGCCCCCTTGCACTAGGGCCAATTTTGGCCCTTATTTTGGGGCTGTTTTGGTCCCCTTGCACTAGGGCCAATTGTGGCTCTTATTTTGGGCTGTTTTGGCACCCATAAAATAGCATTATTTTGTACCCTTTTTGAATAGTTTTAGTCATCAGGATCTGTTTTACAGGGCCGTCTTAAAAACTAAAAACAGTGATAATTTATGCTGGAGGGCTGTCCTAATTGAGGGGCTGTCTTAGCAGGCTATGCTATGACCCACAAATGTATCATTAGAAAGCGTTTCGTTTACCTGAGCCTCCCCAAAAAACTGATCCTTGTACAATAATTAGTAGAACAAGTAACAAATATATTGTATTTCAAATCACAACAACTGTATTACATAAAAACTAATTTAGAGGGAAAAAAGATGGCCTCCTACTACTTTACAGTCCTGAAAAAACAGGATTTTTCTTGCACAACATTTAACCTATTTTATATACAACTATACAAGTAATTCATATATTTATTACTGTATATACATGACAAAATTATCGCATTCTAATTGGTGGAGAGGAGTGCAATTATTTTGTTAATTGCACTGCAATTAATGAAAAGAGATAAGACACTGGGAACAAGTTTGAGAATAAAATTCAAAATGGTGGTTATTATATACTGGAACATTTTCCAGTTTCCACTACTTGTCATACACAAATATAACTCAAGTCACAAAACTTGGTGATTTTTAAGTCATGTCATGTATATAATAAACAAGTAAGTATATGATTTTGCTCGTGAAATTAAGAATTTACACTATGCATGATATTTGAAAAGTATGCCAAATAGCATTGCCTATCGGCTCATGCAATTTTGGCACAATTTTCAAATATCTACTTGTAGAGTAAATCCTTAATTGCACTTGCTATCATGATTACCTAAATTAATAATAACATAACTAATGCATCGTTATTTTTTAAAAAGATTCCAACTACTTTACAGTTGTAAGTACACCAATAATGGTCTTGACTGAAACAGGACATTTTTCTGGCAAATTCCCATTAACACCATGTCCAGAAAACAGTAAATGTTTTTACCTATTTTGTGTTCCACATTATAAGGTTGATACACTGCCAGCAACATTTTTTGCTAGCAACAGGATTTGTTCTTTAACCACATTGTCCAATGACTGCTCATCCTGTAATTAAAAGCCATATATTCAGTTAGATATCAGTCTTATACAAGAAAAGGTAACAAACAGAACCTGGAAAGAAGCATTTATAGGTGCTAGTCATTTTAAAAATGCACAACATTGGTAGTGACATGAGGCCAAGTTGATCAAGTAGAAGTCATCTACCCAATTTGTCCCAGGAAATATTGATGAACTCGGCCTCAGTCTCTACCAATACTGTGTTTTGAATAACTTGCCTCCTGTAATTAATCCCCTAGTAGTGATCTCCCTGAGAACTCCTAGGGATATTAAATTAGTGCCAGTACATATTGTTACAGTACCGGTAATACTAGTGATTAAGAACTCAATGGGAACCTTGTCATTATGTATCTTAGGTAGCAGTATACATATATAAAGTAAACGGTTTGAACCTAGGAGTATCATAAGATGTGTGAAGTTGATCGTCCAGGTTGTTGTAGTCTTGAGAAAGACTGTTGTTGGTTACTGACGTTTCGACGGCCATCTTCATATTCACACACATATACAAACATACTGTATACTATATCCATGGTTGAATTAACAGAGTGCTATATGCATATAACACATTGGTTAGGTGCAATATGAAATCTCTCTCTAAATTACAGTGGGAAATTGCATATCATGCCAAACTACAATATGCATGCCCTACGTTGGAAGTGAAATTTAATCAAATTCAATAATTTTCGTGCGTTGCGTATGTCGGGTAGGACGATTCCCGGTCCATTCGGCATATTTGTTCCCAGACCCCTTTAGTCACGGCCACATATAGCCAACATGGCGGATTCCTGGTATCAGATACAAATATCTAACTGACCCCAAACAGCCCATGTTCGAAAAATCCAAAATGTCTTTCCGGCACACAGCAGACGTACTGTATGAGATACTTAGAACTGTTTGCCTTGTCGGTACAGCTCATGTATGTTTGTTCTGTTTTGGCCCCTATTATTGTTCTGTTTTGGCCCCAATAGGGGCCAAAACAGCTTGGCCCTAATAGGGGCCAAAACAGCCCTGTTTCAAAAATCCAAAATGGCTCGAAAAGTAGGGGGCCGATATAGCCCTTGAGGTACTGAAACAGCCCTTGAGATTTGTTTTGGCCCTGCTTGGGGCTGTTTGAAAAAGCCAAAGTGTCTTGCCAGCACACTGCAGTAATGTGTGACATAAGGTGTACAGCCAAGAACTGTGCACCTTGTTAGTAAAACCCATGCTTGTTCTGTTTTGGCCCTAATAGGATCCAAAACAGCCCATGTTTCAGAAATCCAAAATGGCTCTGTGGGGCCAAAACGCTTCCTACTTGGCCAAAACAGCCCTTAAAATAGGGGCTGATGTAGCTCCTGAGGTACTGAAACAGCCCTTGTGTTCTGTTTTGGCTCCTGCTTGGGGCCAAAATGGCCCATGTTTGTAAAAGCCAAAATGGCTCCTAGGGGCCAAATTGGCTCTCTTAAAATTACTGTGTGGCTTCAAAATTAGTCAAAATATCAACTTATCACGACATCTTTAGGTTCTCCGGAGGTTTATGATGTACCCTGTTGCTTAAATTGCCAACATATACCTAATATCCGACAAAATGTACAAAAATAAACGTAAACTTCAGAAAAGTAAAATATAGCGACACTGCAGGACCCCTATTTTGTGCATATGAAAGATAACCGTCGCCTCTACACAAATTATGTGGCGCTCAAACAATAGAATACTCGATCGGATATCTTTTACAGATCAGTCGTGCAAACACACAAACATTTGCAAGAAGATTGTTAGAAATAATTTCGCCTAAACGTACACAATCTCCCTCAAGATTATCAGCCTCGTCTTCTGCGAGATCATCAGAGCGACTATTATTTTTATCACGTGAGATATTATTTATAATTTTTGTGTTTTCGACGAACTTGAGGAAACTCTCTAGGCGAACTATAAGCATGATTTCCTGAAATGCCTCGAATTCTGCTTGTGGCAATCCAGAAAATCCGTTAAATAGTTACTGAGCATATAATGAGTCATCTACAAAACCAAATAAAAAATAGGTACGCATACGCGTACATGTATCTACTGCCAGATGAGATAATGAATGATAACTGTAGGATATAGAATGTTAAAAATTATATATATATATATATATATATATATATATATATATATAATATATATATATATATATATATATATATATATATATATATAATATATATATATATATATATATATTTATATATATATATATATATATATATATATATATATATATATATATATATATAGCAAAGTGAAAAGGTGGTAAAGTGCCAATATTTTAGTGACGAAATACTGACGTTTCGAGCAGAGCCCTTCATCAGAGTAAGACGAGACGAAATAAAATAAATAGGATATATATGCCAAAAGGGTGTCACAAGTAGAAAGTAGCCAATCAAATGCACGGGAGATAAACAAACTATAATAATTGATGAGATGCGAAATGTTAAATCATTTGCTATTTTTACAGTTGATCAGCAAACAGACTGAATGGGAGGAAGAAATGACAGGTCCAATATTCAAGGGGATTGGGCGATAATATTAGCAGTAAGAAACAAAACTTGAAAAAGAATGAAAGTGCATAAGCTAATAATAAAAAGTTCCAAGCAAACTAAAATAACAAAAAACTTGTAGGAAATTAAATAAAAGAAAAACGTTCGTTAAGACCAATTGTTTTCGCCTAATCCCCTTGAATATTGGACCTGTCATGATTTCTCCCTCCCACTCAGTCTGTTTGCTGATCAACTGTAAAAATAGCAAATGATTTAACTTTTCGCATCTCATCAATTATTATAGTTTGTTTATCTCCCATGCATTTGATTGGCTACTTTCTACTTGTGACACCCTTTTGGCATATATATAAGCCATATTTATTTTATGTCGTCTCGTCTTACTCTGATAAAGGGCTCCGCTCGAAACGTCAGTATTTCGTCACTAAATTATTGGCAGTTTACCAGTCTACGCAACACTCTACTTAATAATTATGCTTTCAAGTTATACTGAAAAACATTAAAAGATTCAAGGTTTATTTGAAGGACTTTGTTACAGCATTCTAATTTCTAAGTAATATATAACATGTATACTGTTATACTCAGACACTTTGCAAATCTCTATATGACACAAAAACTGCTGCAGAAGTTTGGAAAATTGTTAAACGTTATTATGTTAATATTATGTTTACATTATGTTTGGCTGAGATCAGTCCAATTCCAAGGCAATACAATGCAGAAAAAAGGAAATAATTGGAAAAGCACTGAAAAATTGGTAATAACACTGTTCATAGCACTGTTCGTAGCACTGTTCGTATCACTGTTCATAGCACTGTTAATAAACGACACTGCATTGAAACTATACACTATATTGAAACATTTTTTCAAAAGAGCTCAAATTGTGCTCACCAGCATTTGAAAAATGGGAGGGGGATCGCCAGAAATCAGTCATGGCAGGTCTGAATTTCTAGGTCATTATTTCTACCAGTGAACTCATTGTTTTACCTTGTAAATGTTGTTCTAAAGTTTGTAAATGGCTTTAACTGATTTTTAAAAGGTTTTAAAAGGCCGCTTAGTTTTATCGGTTAAACAAGAAAATAATATAGAATTTATTTAAATTTCATTTGAGTCCAAGTTGTCGCATTTATTTAAATTTCATTTGAGTCCAAGTTGTCGCACTGGGGGTTGACTTCCATTTTAAACAAAAGCCCTGGGATGGAAGTTGCTGTCAAAGTGGTAGCAGCAGAAATGACTAAGTTCCCACGTTCTCTACAACAGTGTATACATTAACACATATACATGGAGTAGACAGGTGATACACAGACTATCATCAAGCTCTAATCCTCAGAAAAAGTTTCTGATTGCAGATGAGCCACTCTAACGATTGAACTATTTGTTCGATTGATACAGTATATGTACTGCCAATGCACCTGCATGTCACCATATTTCAGTCTCATACCCCAAGTATTACTAATACAATTACAGGTATACATGTAGTTACTGCCACATTACTGATATATACGATGTGATTGCTGCAATAAGGCAGTACATTTCATTGAATAAAAAGAAATTTCATTTGATTGTGAGTTTTTATCACAAGTAAAGTAGTGTACTACTTTTGGTCAGTCTTTTCGTCAATGCATACAATACAATACAATACAATACAATGCAATACAATACAATACAATACAATACAATACAATACAATACAATACAATACTAGAAATACGTATACGCAACAACCCCTCGCCCAATTGATGTTTGAAACTTACAGTACAGTACTTGTTTTAGTTCTAAATTACTTGAATTAGATAATAGCCACATCATTTGCCAAACTACAGTAAATAAATTTTCAGTGGGCAATTTGTATTATCTGAATTTAATTGTTTCATAGGACATCAAAATAAATACATGCAGCCCAATTAAACTTTTTAATTTTTGAGTGCATCAACAGAATAGTGGGGGGTCTACTGCTGTTTCTACCATCAATCACTAAGAAAGAAATTACTTTTATCACAATATTGATGACTCACGAAATAATCAATGCAGTATTTTGTATATAGACACCAAAGGCTGTTGAAGGAAGAAAGTGCATCTCTATCATACAATGAGTGTCCTTGAAAAAAGATCAAATTGGTTCAAATGTCGACGGATGGCATGCATATAGTGCAAATGTATAGGGGTCCATTCAAATTAGATTTACTAAGACGTATTAGGGATTCTACTCCAAGGTACAGTAAGTTGATAATTCTACCCACATTGGACTACTGTGATGTGGAGCTGGCAGAAATATGGATAACTAAATATTGATGGTCATAATCAGAGGTCTCTATGCATGTCAGGCAAACTGATCTTTCCTACGTTTTGTACCTCTTGTATTAGAAGCAAGTTACATTGTGTAATGCTAGTTAGGAAATTCCATGGCATTTTAACATCATATCTACCAGTAAAGAGCTATTTTCCATGTTTCAATTAATCTGTTCATACATGTTATTATCCTTCACATATTGCCTTAATTGACAATATGTGAAGGATATACAACTTTTGAGTTAAAATTAGTTTTTGTTACATTGTACTGTACATTTGTGAATATGTGTTGAAATTTGTTCATATATTGATACCAGTGTTAGCATTGAAGGGGCTATCCTGTATAAATATTATTGTATTATTATTATTATTATTATTATTATTAATACTAATAATAATAATGCATTAACAATAATACTACTAATAATAATGCCTAATGCAGATTGCAGATACCATATTTGCCATGTAACAAAGCATATATATGGCATTGTGTACAAAAGTATCTAAATTATATCACCATGCATATATATTTTATAACCTATATTCAGGATGGCATGCCTAGTCTGCTTGTCGACAATGATTCAGATGGAGCGAGGTTACAATGATGCACTGGTTCTAATGATATATGTACTGCCTATGCACAGCAGTTACTATATATTTCAGTAATGACTAATAATTGGATGTGTTAATATATACACTGCTGTTATATCAATAGAATCAGTGCATCAATCTGATCAATGTAACCTTCGCTCGCCATCTGAGTCTTGGTAGCTCAATGGTCAGAGCATCTCACTGGAAATCAGAAAGTTATCCCTGTCCGGGACACAGAATAATTTTTCTGAGGACATGAGCTTTCTTGACAATCATCCATGTGCTGTATCGTCTGTTCCCCCCTCGAGCTCTCCCTTACTCACTACAGCAGTGTATATATTAAGTATTAACACTGACAAGTAGACATAGTAATGCTTGTTTATTGCTACAAAATTGTAGGCCATGCCCAGGTCATATAAACACATAATAGTATGCATGTTTTTTCACCCTAAACTACTGTATATATAGGCTAATTATCAAGCATATAGTATTTATAATTTTAGTCAAATAATAAACATACTGTACATGCAATTCCAAAATTTGTACTACCACTTACTATTCTGCAATATTATAAAGAACAAATGGTATATATTTTAAACAGGCTATTGTGCCATCTTGTGCCAGAACTATGGCCAGCCATTGTGCTGCCACAAAGTGCCATTGTTCTAGCACAAGATGGCACAATGGCCAGTCCAAGCCTGATTTTACACTGCGTGGATTTAAAGGGGCAGTGTCACCGCACGCGCATCTTTTCTGCGCATACGAAACTTGAAAAACTACAGCCTGTAGGTTTTCAAGTTTGTTGATCCAAGATGGCATGATATAAGCGAACACAGACTACACACGAGGTATAAAATGCAACTGCAGACGGCAGACTTGGTATAGACACTATATACTGGTGTAAAATTCACCTCAAAGTGATTTGGTAAAGCAATATACTGTATAGAATGCTTTCGCTCTTCTTTCATGCGACGAGCGGGACAGGTCATTCCTTGGAATATTATTATGTAATTTTACGGTATAAAATAAATACTGAACATTTCATATAGCTTAGTTATTTTCTACAGTACGGTAAACGTCGTGCGCCACGGGCGATGGAAGCCTTCGGAAAATTGATTAGAAATCCATTTTTAACTTCTCCAATTCGATTATTATAGGCTGTCTCCTGGCCGCTCCTTGCCTTCAATCATAGACAAAATTGTTGGCACAAAACGCACGTGCACGTCTTTCAAACACCCCCTTTTCAATGTTGTAAGTTGTTAAATGGCAAGACGGCATTGCTTTGCGACACAGCATGTATTGTAGCTGCTTGCACGTTAAAGGGGAGGAGGGCGCGAGAAATGATTGTCAGAAATTGCGGTTTTCCGGAAATTTCTACAATCGTTTCAACTAATTTTGTCAATGATTGTTGGCACTTCGTCGAATTGTTGACAACTTCTAAGAATAAATGGCTAGCATTTACTTCCTGTTAATTGACCAATCACACTGCGCATTGTAATTAACTAACCAATATCATGAAAGTAGGGAGTTTGAAAGACAATTTGTCAACGAACAAATTCAGCATTTCAGCCGCGTGAACTGCGCAAGAGCGGATCTTGACACTGCCTCTTTAATTCCAACTGTCAAAATATTATACATATATGTTTTGAAAATTCAAAACATTACACACCTTCAAATTTTCCGAAATCTCTCTGTTAAGTATTTCAAAATGTGTCTATTAGATTTCGGAGCTTGGAGCAAATACACAATACAGTGTACAATTATTTAAATTACATTAAAATTAGCGAGTCAAGTCAAAAAGCACTCAACTGAACTGAATTGAAGGTAATGGCTATTCGTACGGTAGCCGTACGACGCTATAGTCTCTTAGAATTCAACGAAATGTATCTGTCTTTGATTATCTTGTCCTTCAACACTACAGTTTCGGCTTGAAATCAGCTGATAATTACTGCATCCGATAATTTTGTGAGGAAATCGCTGGTTTTTTAATGGCAATATAAATTTCGCCGTCGGCGAATGGCGCTTCTTATGGAAAGTGGTTTGTCGCGCTGGCGTCAATTTAAATTTAAATTACGCCAAATTTAACGCACCAAAAAATCGTTTCAATACCGTTTCAATTTTTGCATTCGCAATCATGAGACGGTTGCAATTTAAATATTAATTCCAATGCAGAGGTCTACCAATCAGCTTCTGTCTATATCTAGTTACCAGGGCCAAATTTTCCAATGCCGCGCATGAGGACGGTTGATCATATATATATATATATATATATATATATATATATATATATATATATATACGTGTAGGTTTTGGTCTACGAAATGCAAAGAGTGCTCAACAACATATAGTTAGAGCAAATAATAGATTTTCGCTTACCTCAAAACTGGTCTGCTACAACTTGTTTCATCTGTAAAAGAATCTTCAGGCAGTGACAATATCGAAAGGGATGACCGCTTATTTATAGGCTTTCTGCCGGAAAGTGGGGGCGTATGTGGGGGACAAAGCATGAGGTCATGGCTTTGTTTGCGTTGATTACGCGAAATTTATTACGATGACGACACTGTGAAATTATTTCCGCTCTTTTGTTGAGTAAACTATTCTTATTTTTTTCTTTTAAAATACAAAATTTTTCTTCTAAACATAAATTGCATCGTTTTGATCCTCCTGTGTACGAAATAGAATGTTTTAGAATTTGCCAATTAATACTGAAATCTTTATTGTTTTCTTTCAATGTCCAAATATATTTCGAAAGTTCGGTGTCATTTTCATGCTTTTTATGTTGAAAAGATTTAGTGTGGTTGGCCAATCGCTCTTTGAATGTGGTTGCAGTCATACCAATGTAGTGTTTTATTTCGTTTGTGATGTTTACTGTCACTGTTGCTTTGTATACTATGTCTCTAGTCATGCATTGTTCTTGAAGCGGGCAAATGGTGTTCTCTCTACAACTGCAATTAGTAGCGTCCCTATCCTGCGGTTTGATGTTCCTAGCTATGCGTGCATTGTGCTTAGTGATTATTGACTTAACATTGTTCATGCAGCTGTAACTTACTTTAACTGTATTTCTGTTAAAAATCTTATGGAGCTTGTGGTGCGGAGGGAAATGTTTGTCAATTAGGCTAAGGAAATTACGTCCTATGTTAGTGCTGACACTCTTGCTAAATGGTGGGTTGAACCAAATGATATTGCGTTGCCTATTCCTACGTGGTCGTTGCGGTGTATCATGAGTGTAGCTAAGTTCATGATTAAAGTTGCTGTGCCTAAGCGCGTTCTGATATAAGGGTGCAGATTCCTGAAAAGTTTGCTCATCTGACGAAAGGAGTTTAATGCGTTTGTTAATTGATGCAGGTAGTTGCCTTGTTATGCTTGGTGGATGGTTAGAGTGCATATTTATGTATAGCGGATCGTCATTGGGCTTCCTATAGGGCCTATAGTTTCCATTGTTAAGGTCGAAAGTTACATCTAAAAAGTTTACTATACGTAAATTTGATTCGGCGGTGATTTTTAGGTCAAATTGCTCGAAAATTTTGTGGAGATCTTTTCTTGTTTTGTCTGCTAAACGTGCTGATTTACTTTTTATGATAGCCAAACCGTCATCTCTATATAGGCCGATGCTTTCTTTGCCAAATTTCTTACTTAGGTGGTTTAAAATGAAAAGGCCTACGAGCTCACAAATTTCCGCGCCGTCGAAACTGCCCATGGTAACGTCGAACAAACTCTTGCTATCTTTTTTTATCCATGAAATTCCGCTATTGAAAAGGAGAGATTTTCTAGCGTGTTTTATTATTGAAATGTTGTTTTGAGGTATAGTAGCCAAATTTGAAGCCCAGGACAGAGCTTGGTCCAATAGTTTTTCAGAAATAGATGGATAGAAATCGACAATGTCAAATGAAATGAAACTGTGTCTGTCCTTATCTTTTATATTGCCAAACCACTCAATAACTTGTTTTGTATTTCTCCATTGATTTAAATTCAGTTTTTGTCTCAAATTAGAATTAATTTTGTCCAAAATAGCTTTGCTTAGTTTTCCGGATTCGCTTTTGGCGGGGTTAATTAATCGACATTTCATCATCGTAATAAATTTCGCGTAATCAACGCAAACAAAGCCATGACCTCATGCTTTGTCCCCCACATACGCCCCCACTTTCCGGCAGAAAGCCTATAAATAAGCGGTCATCCCTTTCGATATTGTCACTGCCTGAAGATTCTTTTACAGATGAAACAAGTTGTAGCAGACCAGTTTTGAGGTAAGCGAAAATCTATATATATATATATAATATATATATATATATATATATATATATATATATATAATATATATATATATATATATATATATATATATATATATATATATATATATATATATACCTATAAAACCGATCCGAAAACAGGAACCGCTTGCATCTCGCGTGATAATGGACTAAACGCCGGTCGATATTAGCACCCTCGCCCTCAGGCCTTCGGCCTACGACAACAACCAATATTTAGAAATGCCCTTCTAAAAAGATCAATTCATTTTCAAGTGACTGAAAACTCTGAAAGCAACCACAAACGTTTACTTACAGACAGCTACGAAATTGCGGGGACTATACAGTTCGACGACGACGTACAACACACTTCTTGACACACGTCTTGTTTCATAACTGACCAATTTTCGCTTTTTGGAATTCTCAACTGATATCATAGACACTCGTTGAAATCTTGAATTTATTGTGATTATGAATTGCGAGTTCGTTCCATTTTTGTGTTTTTATTGGCTCCGAAGGTATTCTTTTGTTAACTTAACTTACATTACACCACTCGCACGACAGCAAGGTATCTACTAGCGCATGCGCAGTAGATACAATGATAGAAAGAACAGATACAGTTTTTTTAGTCTTTGGTATAATTCATTTCGCTATATATAACGGATAAACAAACTAAAATAACTAACAATATGTTATCTTCTTTCTAGAAATATTAGTACTACGTTACGTTGAAAGGATGAAACATTTTGAAAAATTAATTGGAACAATGTTACTGAGTATTATCATGACCAATGTTGATGTTACATCACCAGCTTGCGCAGAAGGGGAACCCAAAATAAGTAAGTAGTATCTGATTTCATTGCATGACTGTATTCATCATATATTAATCATAGCTTTACAGTTTACACGGTATATGTTTTATACATTAACGTGGTGTTTCTTTTTAGACGTGGACATATAATTGAGAAGGTATATATAAACACACTTGCTAGTAGTCTAATGCAAACTCTGATTAGTCTAAATTATAATTCTCCTTATTGGTCTCCAAGCCTTTCATAGAGTAGCGAGAGATTGTTTTAAAACAGGTCTGAGTTCTACTTGGGCGATCATTTCCTATGACATGTCTTATTTTAGCTGAATTTACACTTATAATTATCAAAAGATTTCTCAAAACCATGATAATATTAAATGCAAAATATAACTAGAAGCAATTTAGACTTATATTTATTTAAAATAATGGGATACAGTATTGAAAAAGACAATATATTAAATAAACAAAATATTAAAATTTTACATTTTGCTTAAAATTGCTCTCAGAATGCAGGAAATGTCGTTTCAGAGACGGCGTGAACTCGAGTTACCGAGAACTTTAATCTTTTTTTCACTTGCATGTGTCCATTTTAAGTATTCTGTCCATTTTATGTATTGTGTCCATTTTAAGTATGCTGTCCATTTTAAGTATTCTGTCCATTTTAAGTAATATTCTGTCCATTTAAGTAATATTCTGTACATTTTAAGTATTCTGTCCATTTTAAGTATGCTGTCCATTTTAAGTATTCTGTCCATTTTTAGTAATATTCTGTCCATTTAAGTAATATTCTGTCCATTTTAAGTATTCTGTCCATTTTATGTATTGTGTCCATTTTATGTATTGTGTCCATTTTAAGTATTCTGTCCATTTTAAGTAATATTCTGTCCATTTAAGTAATATTCTGTCCATTTTAAGTATTCTGTCCATTTTATGTATTGTGTCCATTTTAAGTATTCTGTCCATTTTAAGTAATATTCTGTCCATTTAAGTAATATTCTGTCCATTTTAAGTATTCTGTCCATTTTATGTATTGTGTCCATTTTAAGTATTCTGTCCATTTTAAGTATTCTGTCCATTTTAAGTAATATTCTGTCCATTTAAGTAATATTCTTTCCATTTTAAGTATTCTGTCCATTTTATGTATTGTGTCCATTTTAAGTATTCTGTCCATTTAAGTAATATTCTGTCCATTTTAAGTATTGTGTTCATTTTAAGTATTCTGTCCATAATATTCTGTCAATTTTAAGTAATATTCTGTCCATTTTAAGTATTCTGTCCATTTTATGTGTTGTGTCCATTTTAAGTATGCTGTCCATTTTAAATATGCTGTCCATTTTAAGTAATATTCTGTCCATTTTAAGTATTCTGTCCATTTTAAGTATTGTGTTCATTTTAAGTAATATTCTGTCCATTTTAAGTAATATTCTGTCCATTTTAAGTATTCTGTCCATTTTATGTATTGTGTTCATTTTAAGTATTCTGTCCATTTTAAGTATTGTGTTCATTTTAAGTAATATTATGTCCATTTTAAGTATTCTGTCCATTTTACGTATTGTGTCCATTTTAAGTATATGCTGTCCATTTTAAGTATTCTGTACATTTTAAGTAATATTCTGTCCATTTTAAGTAATATTATGTCCATTTTAAGTATTCTGTCCATTTTAAGTATTCTGTCCATTTTAAGTATTCTGTCCATTTTAAGTAATATTATGTCCATTGTTTCATGTGTCCGGTCATTTTAAATATTCTCAAATCTATAGGTTAGTTGGTTTATCTTTTTTAAGTAAATATAATATTGGCTAGGATAATATATTATAGACTAGTCTGTTTTTGTATTTTCCCAATAAACAAACCAGCTGCTAAAAAATTGAAGAACATATAAAACTTGAAGGTCATGACATAAAACAAAAATTAGAAACACAATTTCAATACCAATCTTGTACATTCTAACGTATTAAAACTAGTAGAAATTCTAAACATTTTAACTTTTTTCCCACTATAGAAGAACCACAACCTGACGTTAATATAAGTGTTTTACCATCTGAAAAAATTGCTAAAGGAGAAAATCTTCATATAATGTGTTACGCGAATACACCTCGATATTCACAGGACAAGGATGTTAGAGTACTTCCACCAGTTGTCATACGAATTTTTGTTGCCAATGAACGCGTAAAGTCTTGCAGAGGAAATCCTGTTCACGCATGTAGTTATGATATTCCCAATATCAACAAGAAAATATATTCGATCGTTTGCTTAGCAAGTAATTCTGGTGGTGAATGTAGATATAAATTACTATTACTAAATGTTAGAACGAAAACTGATGGTAGTTGATTACCCATAGCTGCATATTTAGCATTTTCAGTGAAAATTTTAATTTTTAATGGTAATTCATGCGTTGGTACGTATATGAACTTTAATCTTTAATTAAATTTATTTTGCCCCGGTATAGCCAATTAATTCAGTATGGCTGGTTTTTAAAGGGCCGTGTACACGTGACACGTAGAGCTAATATTAAGCTAATTTTAAATAAAATCCTTTTGCGTACCTTGCAGATGGCGTTCTAATAAATATTATTATATACATTCAAACTTCATTCTCGTTTCTTATGGGTCAACATACTCCAGTGAATTCTCAATGTTCGGCAGGCGCGACGTCATTTCCGTCGAATACGTATCAATTAACACAAGGTGACGTCAATCGTGCAATAATATTTTGTCATATTGCACCATGATGTCACAACTCCATATTTGGTAGTGCGATGAGTTGATCACAAATTATTTTAAATAAATAATAATTATTAATTATTGTACGGAGGTGTACAAAAAAATTATTGAACGCTGATGACGTCACTAGGACAAAGCGCGGGAAAATTACAACATAAAAAATGGCTTGTAGTAGATTACTACCAGACTGTCACTTTGTTTGTGTATTTTTAGTAAGACTATTTTGAACAATGTATAATAAAACAAATATACGCATGATATCAACAATTATCCAGACCTCGGTCAATGTTATCCGCCTCAGAAAAGAAAAGACGTTCTACTCAGGTAAACATTCGGCCTACTTATTTTGTTATTTCAGATTATACTGAACACCCGTTTTTTATGATATCTTGCAGAATTAATTGTTTTCGCTTTTTTATCGCTTTCGGCTTTTCGTTAGAGATATATTTAGCGTCGAAATGACGAAATTATTACCATGGCAACTAACTTATTTTCATACATCATATCTAATTTTAGTATAACTTGACAAGTTTATATCACAAATCCTCAATTTTCATTGGCTATCGCAGGAGTTACTATCCGCTGATATAAACCTCTGGGGAAAAGTCGCCTGATTTCGAAAGAATATTTACTTTTTTGCCATGAAAAATGCGAAATAAAAGTTATTTCTTGGGTTAGAAAGTTGTAAATTTATATACTAAACAATTAGACAACTCGCCCTTGTTTTCTATGAGCGATAGTCAACTCGGCTCCGCCTCGTTGACTATCTGCTCATAGAAAACGCGGGCTCGTTGTCTAATTGTTAAATATTAACTGATTTCAACATATTCCAACGACGATATAAACTTCTTATTAACCGAGAGCTTGGTCATCACGGGAAAATATCAGGCCGAGGTCTTGTCAGTACGGTCCGAGCTCGTAGAGCGAGGTTCGTATATAAAAGACCGAGGTCTGATATTTTCGCGTAATGACCAAGCGGTCGAGGTTAATAAGAGGTTTATTATATGGCATGGTTTTTTAAACAACATACTTTACATACGTTTTGAGTGACAAAATCGTCATTTTCAATCTTGTTCTTGTTCTTCTATTGCTTTCATGATAGTAAGACTCTCATTTAGATTGTTCATCGTCCGACTCGCACATGATTCAGTGCTTTATTTACTAAATTCGTTCAATTTTTGCTGCTTTTCAAAGTTTCCTATCGTTGTTCGCACCTTTGTAAACAAAATGGTTGACAAAATCCGTAATCCGGACCGGTCCATTACGGGAAATAATGGACCGGCACGTGATGTGTCTCCGCCAACCAGAGCACGCAATTTCACCTGAAGTAGCTTGTGCCATATAATAAATATTAATAATATCTTTGTAACTCATTGCTAACATCTTTAAAAAAGCGAAAACACGTTTGTCTCTGAACGGCTTTAAATTTACGAACTGTCCAATTTGATAGCTTCCGACGAACTACTGAAAGCTTGGCTAACTGACTCGGACATGCGTACACAATATTTTGTAGTAACATAAAACAGTGAAAATGAGTTGAAAACTTCACTTGAAAGCAATATTAATTTAAGCTGTGTACGCGGGTTTATTGCAGTACCGTAATGAAGTGAAAAGTTTAATTGTCAATTCTTCCAATTTCGCAAAAATATCCATCATGTCCAAATTTGATTCGTCCTGCCATATTCTGCTTTGTAAATATTCCCCTCGCAAGCTCGCGTGGGTGATAATCTCGCCGCGGCAGGGATCCATTTCTCACAAAAGGTTTGTTTATTATATATATATATTTATATATTTGAGCGGAGCAGGGTAGGACCAACTCCTTATAAGGAAGTAAAAAGTCGGTTTCGTTTGAATCGGACAATATTTGTGCAATATTGTGAAGGGCGACCATTGGCGGGTGGTGATTTGACGAACGGCATAAAGAGGTTTTTATTAAGGGTATACACGTTTGCGTAATATAATATACACGTATGTAATGTATTTAAACTCAGTAATTCCATAACTGTTTTCAGAATTGAAATCGAGTAAATATTGGCCGAGATAACATTCAAAACCGGCCTTTTCGGATTTGTTATCGACAGACGCGGTTTGGGCACTGGGGACTATGGATGGGGAAAATAAACTATAGGGGTGGGGTGGGCCGGTTGTGGTAGAAAACGCGAGAGAGGGGATTGTTGCGGATTCGTATTTCTAGTAAAAATATACCGAAACTGCCACCAATTTGCTAAACGCTCGGCTGTTACGACAGTTTATGTTCTGGACCTACCAAAGGAATGTTGGGAATGTGTAGCAGGCTAGAATTCAATTCCTTGAGACTCACGCCCCCGTCAAGATTAGAACCCTGGGAATAGAAATACGTTCCGCAATAACCCATCGCCTGCCTTTTCTAACTCCCACCTCACCACCCCACCCCTAGAGTTTCTTTCCCCGTCCATCGTCCCCAGTTCCCAGCCCGCGTATTTGTATATGATTGTGTAATCTCTGTCGATAATAAATCCCAAAAGGCCGGTTCGTCATACGTAGATTTTGAACGTTATCTCGGCTATTTAAAAAAGTTGAGTGGAATATCCAAGAATGCTCGACCTGACATTAGATCTATGTTGAATTGTGTATACAAACTGTATATAGTGCCAAAGAACTTGCCATCGCATCTAGTATCACACACATTTAAATACTTATTTTAAAGAATGCAAAATGCCAAAGGTGTGGAAATTAACAATTATCTGGATATAATATGAAAAGGAGAAATAAGAGAACTTCAATGTGTCGAAAAATACTGAAGTAAGAGTAATTACGTATATTTATGGACGACGTTTCGGACGATGTATCGTTCTTCGTCTGACCTGAAGAAGGACACATCATCCGAAATGTCACCAGGAATATAAGTAAGTACTATTACTTAAAGTGCACATGACCCCAAAAATGATAATGCTATATTTGAAAGAGCACTTAAAATAATGAAGAATGGCTTTAACAATTCTTCGATATCTATTTTCGTTTTCGAGCTATTCAGTTATATGTGATATGTTAATGAGGCACATGATGACGTCAAAGCAGGCAAATAACATTGTGGCAATCCTAAAATTCGTGCATATCTTCAAAGTTGTCCAATGAAATTACTTGATGATTTGCACATGAATGCATACTACCAAACTAAAGAACATGGTTCATGTTGTGTTATAACCATAGTAACAGATTAGCTTCCAGACCTCTCCGTTACCATACAGAAGTCTTCATTTTCTTCCATTGCAAGCACCGTTTTCGATTTCAAACTTCGGTATTGCATTGGAAAAGCTATTGAAAAAGATATTGAGAACTGCCAATTTCAACATGTTTTCAAGAGGTCTGAAAGCTAATCTGTTACTATGGTGATAACATAACTTGAACCATGTTCTTTAGTTTGGTAGTCAGTGGTGTAGCCAAGGGGTTCCTGTGAAAAGTTTAAATCCGGGGAGAAACTTGTTGAGGGGGAGGGGGGGGGGGGGGGGGGGGGGGGGGGGTTAATGATGTTACGTAGTGAAGCCTTCAAGGGAGAAGCAAGTTGTAAAAATTAATAAAAATTACACCAAGTTTATGCCATAAATAGGGAAACACGCTGACCAAAATGTTTTACACATGACCCGAATAGTTGGCCATGTTGTAAATTCGGGTTGACTGACTTTTAATGGATGAAGCACCACCAGTAGATCTTTCAACCTACGAATTTGATCCTTGTTGTCCCTTGCCCACTGGAAGAGCAGCCAGAGACCACGTTATCAAAAAAGGACCATGCCAGCCAACCGACGTAGATTATCCAAAAGACAGATTTAATCGAAAATTTCTCTCATCGTGGTATGGCAATTCGACTGGCTTGAATATTCAAAGTCATCTGACAAAGCGTTTTGTTTCTACTGCCGAGTTTTCAACGGACAGGTATATAACACATTATCGTATATATAGAGTAATTGAATAAACACGTCTGGCGATATTTACATTTGAAACAAATGATCGTAAAGGTTGGGACACACGAGGCGACAAATCGCAGGGGCATGTCGCGAGGACATTTCCCTTGTTGAGGACACACGAGGGGACATGTCAGAAAAGGAAAATGAAAATAAAATACCGTTATGTGATTGGTTTATTTTAATTTTGTCCCGGGGACTAGTTGCACGAGCTGTTCATACGATGGGACAAGTCACGGGGACATACTTTTGTCACCGCGACATGTCACACGAATTCAAATCATTTTGAATACATGCAACATGTTTCGGGGCCGACAACATTTTGTCCCCGCGACAAAGTTTTGCCTAGTACACACGACGGGATTTGTCCCTGCAACATGTCCCCGCGACATGTCCCCGGGATTTGTCGCCTCGTGTGTCCTAACTTAAATAGCGTGCGTTGGAGTCAACGATAAAAAGATAATTGTACAACCTCTAAAACTATTATATCATTTATTTATTTGTAGGTCTCGTTCAAAGGAGAGCCCGCATTCATCAAAACTGGATTTAATAACTGGAAGAAAAGTGGGGCTTTTAAGAAACATGAAAGTTCCGAGTGCCACAAGAACTCTCTCCAGTCGTTTCGCATTTGGAAAAGCCAGAAACCGGTAGATCACCAACTTAGTGAAGATGCAGAGAGACAAGAGTCTTACCGTCAACTAAAAGTATGTTTTTCAAGTCAATGTTCTTTTTGCCGTGCTGTATTGTATATTGAACCAACCAAATAACCAATATTCGAATTCCTCTGAACCTGTACATGTCATTCTTATCTAATGTTGCTTTGTATTTTTAGGTTAAGAAAAATCGGACTATAATTAGAAAAATACTGGGCGTTGTTCGATTGCTGGGGAGACTTAATTTACCCTTCAGAGGCCATCGGGAAGGCGAATGTTCACTAAACAAGGGCGTATTTAAAGAATTTATTGAGCATATGGCAACGTTGATCCTCTTATGGAAGATCATCTTAAAAACTGTGCAGGTAAACTAATATTTTTTTGTTCACAGCTCGACTTTGTATATGTACTGAATTTTGTCTAATTGTCTTTTTACATAACTTACAAAAACTTTACGATTTGATTTGAACTAGGCTTATGTCTACGCAATGGTTTATGGTTAGTTTATATAAATCTTTTCAAAATACTCGACCTTACGACTATGCATCTTTATTTAGATCACGCTACATATCTCAGTCCTGACATCCAGAATCAGATGATAGAGATAATTGGTTCGGCCATATCCGAAGAAATTATACGACGTGTTAAAGAAGCTGCGTTCTTTGCAATCGTTGCAGATGAAACACCAGACAGTGGAAAGATAGAACAGCTGTCCCTGCTTGTTCGCTATGTTCGGAATGGAACTATAGAGGAACGCCTTCTATATGTTAAACCAATGGATCAAACTACTGCCGAAGCCCTTCTGCACACTATCCGCGACAAGCTGGAAAATTGTGGAATAGCGATCAGTAATCTGCGAGGCCAATGTTACGATGGTGCAAGCAATGTTTCGGGGATCTACACTGGTTTGCAAGCACGTGTAAAAGAGCTTTCTTCGGCTGCACTATATACACATTGTTACGCCCAGGTTTTAAACTTGGTTATTGTGGACACCATGACCAAGAACAAAACAGCCAGGGATTTTTTCATATGTCTTCATCGAGACTTGCACGAAACGACATGCATTATATACAAAAAAACAAAAGCTAAGAAACAAGAAAGATAAAGATGGGAAACAGCGCGAGTACTTCCTCAAAAAGTTATCAGATACGCGATGGGCATGCAGAGCAGACAGCATTAAAGCAATTCACCATACTTTAGAAGCAGTACTTGACACGCTGGAGGATTTCAAGGACAACGAAACCAAGGCAAATATTGCTGCAGAAGCTAAAGGACTGTTCAACATTGATTTTGAGTTTGTTCTGGCTTTAGAGGTAATTAGGTAAAGTATGTGGAAAATGCTTTCAAACTTCAATTTCAATTATATTTTCAGACGCAGAGACATTATGTTTTCACTCTATTAATCTGAAGGTATTCTTTTTTACAAAGGTTCTTAAAAAGGTCGTGCATGTCAGCAAAGGAGTTTCTGATAAACTACAGTCGGAGGATTTGGACGTTGTGACTGGTTGTGAGAGAGTTGCTGATTTGCTGACCACATTAAGGGGTCTTCGATGTGAAAAGGAGTTTGATGCATTCTGGGCCAACAGTCTCACAAGATGCCACGATTTGAATATACCGGAACCAAAAGAAATTCGTCCCCACAAGCTTCCTCGGCGAATTGATGACAACCCTGACACAGCTGTACAGTTCTCCCAAAGGATAAGTTCAGAGTCACCTTTTACTATAACGTAAGCTAACTTGTTTTATTTCTGAATCAAATTGATTCAATCAATACGTTTTTTCCGAACCACTTTAAAGATCGATGAAGTTGATTTTCACAGAAATTGCATTGTTCATGCATAATTACTAATTATGCATGAACAATGCAATTTCTGTGAAAATCAACTTCATCGATCTTTAACTATTAATTAGTGGAAATGTTTCAGAACAGTAAGATATAATGTTTCAGAAGTTCTGCATGAAGAAGAATATTTGGACATTTTATAACAATCATACGTCATAGTGTTTTTATCTTTCTTTACTAGATTCTGGATCTCATGATTAGCTCGATCGAAAGTAGATTCGACAAACATGGTGTGTCAGTTTTGAAGGGACTTGGATACTTAGAGCCATCACGTGTAGGAAGTTCTGATGCTTGGACCAATATTTCTCTGGCAGTTGATTGGTTTAGAGCTGACTTGGATTTCAGCCCTTGAGATCGAATTCCTTTCACTGCAGACGTCTACGCTCCTAACTAATGTTCTAGACAAGGCGAAATCGGAAGAGAGAGAGGCTACTTTTATAGAGTTGTACCGAGTGCTTCGACATGAACCAGAGTGCACGGACAGGTTCTAGCACTTATGAAAATTGCACTAACACTGCCACTCACATCTTCGAGCGCAGAAAGGGCATTTTCGAAGCTCAAGCTCATTAAATCTCGACTTATAGGTCCACAATGGGACAGGAAAGGCTTCAAAGTCTGATGTTTATGTCTGTAGAGTCTGATGTATTACAGGAACTAAATGTAGATAATCTCGTAGAAACTTTCGCAGGCATGGCACCGAGAAGACTTGATTTAGTTTAAGTACCATATTATTTGTTGTGTTGCTTGTGCATGTAAATACCAATTATATATCGTATACTTGCAAATTATGCCTATGCATGTGTCGACTACAAATTGTAATGCCGTTTATGTGAGTATATCGACTATATGTCAGTTTTGGCTACTATAAAATTCCAACTCGACAATTTGAATGGCACTGTTTGAAATATATCAAAGCCCTAGGCCTATAGTTCAAGTTCAAACGTCAAACGCACATAAACCTAACTCAATTGTCAAGAATGTTTTCCGTAATTTAACCTAATTTGCATTGATTTTGGTTCATGTGAAGTTCCAGGTTTGAACTTGGCCTGAAACTTTTTGATGGGTCAAATTTCAGTTTGGTGTAGTCTAGATGGAAAATATAGCATTACAAGGTCCACATACATACGACTTATCATAAATAATTCTCAATAAATTTTGATATGTGCACTACATTGTTTTGGTTTGGAGGCAACAAAACTTTGCTATTTATGGCGATCAGTTATTATTTTTAAATCTCGCCTCAGAATGCGGGAAATGCAGTCTGAGAGATTCTAGAATTAAAAAAAATTCCGGGGGGGCATGCCCCCGGACCCCCCTATGAGGCTCGCGTCTTCGACGCTCGACCAATTTCGCTCCCCCAAAGACAGAACCCTAGCTATGCCACTGTTGGTAGTATGCATCCACGTGCAAAGTTTCAAGTAATTTTATTTGATAACTTTGAAGATATACACAAATTTTAGAATTGCCACAATGTTGTTTGCCTGCTTTGACGTTCATCACGATATTAACATATCACATATAACTGAATAGATCGAGAACGAAAATAGATATCGAAGAATTGTTATCCGGTTCTTTTGAGAACTTGGCAGCTTTCATATTTATTCTAATTAACAGATGCTCCGCCGTTACCTATAACGATTCATCTATCGCTGATTTTACTATATAGAGATTTAAGACCTATAGTTCTCTAACGTCTGTGTCGAAAATACCAGTAGGATTTAATCATTTATTATAGAGTACGATTTGAAACCAACTTTGCTGAACTTGATGAAAAACTTTGTTCAACTTTGCTGAACTCAAAATGTACCACTCTCGCCCAGCTTATTAAGCGACAGATGGGACTATATCTACGAGAAGGATGCTCTCCTAGCTAGACTATATATAGGAAAGTATTTGACTTGGTCGATCACAATCGCATGCATGGTTTCGAAGCTGTTTAGCCAAAGGATAAAGCACACCGTGATAGAATGGATTATTCATTTCCTGCGCAGTAGATCACGAGTAAAGCTGTCTGATGGCTGCTATTCCCGCCTCATGTCAGTTCCGGCTGGAATACCACAAGTTACTAAGATCGGTTCGTGGCTTTTCCTTAATTGCATGATTAACGATTTAGCGACATAAGGGTTTCAGCTTGCGGATGACAGGATTGTGTGAGAGATTATCAAAAAGTTAGGCCTTAGTACATTTTAGGACTACATCAGACAAGTTAATTGTGCCAAGAAACGTTTTCCAGCTCAAATACGCCAAATTCAAATAATTACTCGTTAATTTTACGAAGCAGCCATGTAATAAAAATCATTAATAAAAAATCACTAAATGTACAAGTGGAAAAGAATATAGGGCCAGGATTAGATGCTTGTGGTATATACCCCATGACATCCGATCTCTCTTGTATCAGATAGTAAGTTTAAAATAAATATCTAATATTATATATATTAGTATTATTTCTTTTATTATTTTATTTAATATCCATTTTCCTAATATATAACTCAAACCATTCACAAATGTAGCCACGTCATAAACAGTTCATGTTTAGAAATTAGGATTCTATTTGTTACGCTCAATATTATATAGGGGGATTAGACTGGTAATTAGGATTGTACCACATGATAAAATATATTATTACCCAGAACTTGCATTGAAAATCTCAGATATATATAATACAATCTCAAAATATAGACTTGGTTGTCCTTATTTTGTTGTAATTTTAACTTCAAATACAAATTGGAAGCTAGTGTGCCTAGCTTGGCCGCCAAGTAGGAACCGCAGGATTTCTTGATTTAAATTCCCTGTCGTTCGCGCAGTCTGACGATATGTTGAACAAACGATACAGACTGAGACGGTGGCCTTATCGTTTGTTCTATATATTAACATGGATTGTCTAGTAGCAGTTGTAATATGTATGCTGTCTATACCCTATCAACATTTAAAAGTCTTTCAATCCAACATGATCGTGGTAGTGGACAATCACCGATTCACCAGTGTGTTAAAATGCCTATTATACACTGCGGTTGCGGTCATTTAGTGGTGAGGTTGCGGTGGATTAGCGGTGAGGTTGCGGTCGACAAAACTAACCGCATGAGAAAAACTACGTCGACTAAACACTTCGGGTTCCGACCTTGTCCGACTAATAGTATTCAGTAACGCGCGTTGTCAATAACAGTATGACAGTATGCCGTCCAAAATCAAATATTACTCTCGGTGTAAAAAGTGCTGTGCGAAACCAACCAAAATCACAAGATTATTATGAATGAATGAATAGTTTTCGCGTGGGCTACAATCTCCTTGAAAGATTTTGCGTTAAAGACACAGTGATCGGCGTTTGGAATATGGTTTGGAGTTGTAGTTTGTGGCAAATGGCACCACCAAGGTCCAAAATCACGATCTGCCGGTTTCAGTTTACTTTCAGACGATTAGAAGTTCCGCATAGTGTGTCATTCTTTTCTCGGTGATCAGTTTTAGATTTAGAACTAAGCATATAAATGTCGAATACCAACGAACTTCCGAACGCGCGTTTAAAACCCCGTGACGTTTGGAACGGAGGTAACCGGTCGGTTTCGCTAAACCTAGAGTCAGTTTGCCACGCACATAAAGTCAGTTCGCTACACACATTAAGTCAGTTCGCTACACACATAAACGGAAAGCGGAATATATATCACCGAAAGCGCATTGGCGATTCCGATGGACTTATTGATAGGTATTGTTCGAGAGCATTAATGGCAGAGCGCATTCAATTGGCGATGGACGGCATCTCTGTGAGTCATCGCTTAGATTCCATCTTGCACTGTCATTATTTGAGGTGATCTGTTTAGTAAATACGTATTAAACAAATCAAGTTGATTGTTTTTTTAATAAATGATGAGTTGTAGCGAACTGACTTAATGTATGTAGCGAACTGACTTTATGTGTTGCCGAACTGACTAATTTATGTGTGTGCGGAGGCCTTCAGTAATTGCTCTGATCCTCGCTCTGATCTAGGGCTCCGCTCGCAGAAATGTCAGTATTTCGTTGCCATTTGGCAGTTCATCACTTTTTGTGTCTGATGACGTAGTCATCATACACTTAGTTATCGAAAATGTATGTGAGATTGAGGACACTACGTCACAACCGAACACGTTACAGAAAAAGGGAAGTTTGCCGAGATATTTGTTGCATGGCCGCCATTGTTGTTTATAATATCTAACATTATTTTGGTCAGGCGCTACTTTCACTCGATTGGCTCATGTGGTTTAATAGTGGTACTGCCAGGTAAATTTGTCTTTAAGATTTAACCAAGGTAATTATCGTATACCGAAATCTAGTATTGAACCTTGTTGTTTGTCAAAAAACCGATCTCGATGTTTGAATTCAAGGATGTTCGCGATTTTTGTGTTCGGAACTGATGATGACGAAAGCGAAATAATTCGTTCCCTGGCGTATTGCGATAATTTCTCCATTATTTACGAAACGATGGATTGAATCTTATGGTGTGAGGCGGTTTTCTCAAGTGGCCAAAGGACGCCAAACTTCGGAAAAAACTACTCGTTCCGGAACGTGTCGTATAATTTCCGACGTGCAGGTGAGACCGAGGTGAGACCTAGGTGCCACCTTAGGTTGCACCGAGGTTCAACCTAAGTTCGACCTAGGTTTTCGTTAGGTTACTCCTAGGCAGTACTGTACTTGTGTAGCACTTAGAGTTTGGTTGATTGCTCTGCCAATTGCCTCTGTTAAAGATTTTGCGAGAACGTTTCTATTAGGTGTGTTCGCCATGATGGAGAGACTTGGAAAAGGCGCGCTAACGAAGAGAGTCACGTAATCGCGTTCTCCTCTGAATGAAGTGTTCCGCGCGAAATTATTTTGGTTATTTGATATAACCAACATAAATCAGTGGTTATTTGATATAACCAAATCGCGTGGACTTGGTTATTTGATATAACCAATTTAAGCCATGTCATAAACATTGGTTATTTGAAATAACCAAGTTGTTCCAATTTTGGTTATTTGAAATAACCAAATTAAACCATCGCGGGAGAACTGGTTATTTGATATAACCAAATAGCATTGAGTTGGTTATTTGATATAACCAACTTAAATTGTTATTTGATATAACCAAATAAATCAGGAAAAAAGTGACACTATTTACGCTAAATAATAAAGTAACACTTGGCGCCCCATAATATTGGAGTGACCATATATGATGGTCATTGCATGTTCTGTGACTGATATAAAGAAACCAGAACATGTTGATGTCTTAGCAAGTTATAACCAACTTAACAAACAACTTAAACTTTGTTAAACAACATGCATGATCATAATAATTGTTAAACGTGTGACGGTTGCTCCGGTCACACATATAAACACATAAATGTAGTAATTTTAACCATTTGAAATGTACCGAACTTGGTCGTGGTTGTTTTAACCCCAATTTGTCCGACGTTACTTGGATTAATTCTCTAACGGTTTTGATTGCGAATCACCTAAACTTGAACATTCGATGTTTTTAGCAGTTAAAAATATTACGCAAAGCATAGTCGGTATGCATAGGTAAGCAATAGTAAAACGAATGAATTAACCCAAAAACCGATATTATTAGCATATGTTAAGCTGCAACGTAGCTGTCGAATTAATTAGTATCTAACGACTAACGACTAACAAAAATGATAAAATACACAATAACGGTAACTCCGAATAACGTCTTTTATTGAGAATTCAACGTTTCGACTACACACGTAAATATCTTACAGGTTGTAACAAGGTTGTTGGTTCAACATGCCTGTAACATAATTGTCAACATGATAGAATAGGACTGTTAAAAAGCACTGTTCAAGCATGTTTCAACATGTTGTGACAGGCTTGTTGAATCGACACGATTCGACAGCAGTTGTTCATGCATGTGAGAACATGCAAAACTGACCAGCTTGATAGAACAACCAAGACTCATGGCTGTTGTAACAATTAATGCTGTTCAACCTTGTTATTTCATCATGCTCTGACAACAATACATGTTGTATCATGTATGAACAATGTTGTTCAGCACTGTTCAAGCATGTTCGATCATCAGCCATGAATGTTAGTCCAACATCCATGAACAAGCCTGTTGACAACCCTGTTCAATCTGACCTGCTTAACCCTCGTTTCAAGCCTGTCGTATCAACCATGTTTTTGGCTGTTAACAGGTAACGCCCATTTATAACAATAATCTCAGGTTCAGTCCCACGGGAATAAGTGGCTGTTTAAGTTATATGTCCTGAATCCTTCCCAGTTGGTCGGTTCACCGTAACATTGGTTTTATCAATAATTTTGACAATCACATCCTGTAACACTGCACATGCGTGTCCTAATTAAAATACTGCATGCCCTCCTGCATGTGCCTCTTGTCCCTTCCTATACTTTTACGATCAAAGTACGTAACTTAAATAGACGGAATATACTGTAGTAGCTTGAGGTTGCTAAAGCACTATCAAAGTTGCTAACCTGAATCATTGTCCGCCAACTTGGATGTATTTTTTATATGCGTGTGACGCCACAACCAGGGTAAAGTGAAATTTTTGTCTAGGATCCTCATATATTTATAAGTTTGAAACTCGATATTTTGTAATGTCTTCCTTTTTCAATTGAACCACACAATTTTAAATGACAGGATGACAGGATTGTCTTTCGTCAAAATTAGTGATGTTGTTTTGTGGAAGAGTAGTTTTGTTTACTTGAATTACCTTCGTAAGCCTGTTTGTTAATCAAAGTCAAAAATTTGAAATTGTGATTTACGTTGCCAATGTCCTTAACATTAAAGGTAAACTCCAGTGTGTTCTGCGTATGTGCGAAAAATTTCAATGTATGGTCCAAAGTCCACATTTTCACATTTACTGGAAGTATTCTAATAAATGGCGGGAAGTAAAAGTGCGCGGTTTAGGCGAATCTATAACTCTGTACAGACTGAAAATATCAATTATATGTCCGACTGACGAGCGTCGATTAAAGCCAAAAAATTGGAAAGAGATGCGACGAATGTCGGACGGCACTTATAACAATGTTTAATAACGACAACTCGACAATTACCGAAATTTTGACGATATCTACCACCAAGCACAAAGTCACCAAACGAAGACAATTATGAATTGTCTGCGGTGATGATAAAAAGGCTAAGGAAAAAATTGTTGGAAAGAGTTATTAATTGCTATATGTACAATAATTCGAATTAAACCATAAATATAACTCGGTTAAAAGACCACTGCATGAGTATACATGCATGTACTTGAAAATTACCAAATAGTTTTAGCATCATACCGTTGTCCCTATTCATATGCATTTCGATCTAGTGCAAGATATTTGCAAGTATCTATCTTTTAATATGAAAAGTTAAAGAATAAAGGTGTGCATTGCGAGCCGTAATCGATAAACCAGCTTGACTTGAAGACCGACAAAGAGTTTCGTCTTTGCTAATTTCTATATCATTATCTAGACTTCAATTCGATTTACCTCCTCATTCTTTTTAACACACAAACTACATCGATTGATATATAATTATCCGCATTTAGGAACAGAACAACATCCTTAGTAGGCGGTAAATCTCATAAATACTTTATGTTCAGTGTTTATATAATGCAATTAAACAAATAATATTAAAAAATCGTGCAGGACTGGACGGGTCTCGATCGAAACCGGAACTGATCGCTAAAAAACGGATAAAAAATGCATATTTCCCGCCAAAGGTTCACAACATGACGTTCGACGAAGAAGATTGTGATATTGAAGTAATTTCTTCTTTTGTATTAATTTAGTACACAAATACACAATTATTGCTACAAACTAGTTACTCATGTGATTCACTGGGAGATCCGGCTGATACAATAACTTGCTGTTACATGTATATGTTTGTAGCTGGGCTTATGTGAAAAGTCAGACTGTTGAATAATAGTGCAAATGTGTATAAATACTTTACTGGGTTTATTTTGTTGTAAGACTACTTGTTACATTTAATGAAAGTGATTTAAAGAATGGGGCATAATTTTTCCCTGATATAGATGTGATATTAATTACAATTATAAACTGCCATGAAAATACTTTTGACTTCCTTGGGAAGTTTAACTTTTGATTAATTGTAAAAAAATCCATTTATTTCCACATTTGTGGCCTTTTAATTGTTTATAATCGAGAACTTTCATTATGTATTTGGAACTTAGTTAAAAAATATTACAAAGAGCAGTGCCAATGAACTCGTGACAAATAAACATGACATAACGAGAAAGTCGGTAAAGTTCACCTTATACATGCAGTATTGTACAACTACTATACAAGCCAGACAAAAATATATTAGCAAACAAATTATCGAATATTAGAATACTAACTTGTTTATCACAACATTGAAAGAAGGATTTGTTGATCAGCAATTGTCATGGCTTTTCTTCTCGTTTATGTTTTCATAGCTATCCGTCATTAGTTGCTTCATCAAATGACAACATATAAACTAACAGAAACCCGAGCCATATCCAATTCGATACAAACGCCCATGGTGAGTATCTGATACTTCACTGATCAAATGATACTACGTACATCATTTGCCATGGTAATGCAAATCCAACATCCGCTGTTCTCTCTATATATATAGTTCAATTTGTTCGCTTCACTGCATTAGCTGCTAGTAACTTGCAAAGTAACCAAGATTATTGAGATAAAGAAAAGGCAAGTTAATAATCACAGCAGAGATCTGCACAGCATACCAATACACAGATTCCTTCTTAATACGTTTCCAGTTTTCTTTGGGTAAGTTATATGCGTTTAGCATGTCATCATTCAAATAAAATAAGTTTCTTAATGAAAATGTGAATAAGAACTATATTGTAAACTTTGATAAGTTATTATATGCAATATATCATAAACGAGAAAAGTAGTATAGAATATAGCGGTGCCGGCACACTTTTCTGAGAAAATTGCTCAGTTTTAAGCAGTTAGAAATATCTCAGTTTGAAGGAGTTATTTTTCTGAAAATTACGTCAGAACCACTATATACATAAACCAAGTGTTGTCACAGAGGGTCTTGAGAGTTGTTTCTATAGTGGTTTCCCACTATTTTTATGAAATGAGTTTAAAACTATGGAATATTTATGTTGATTATTGTTAGTACCTTTGTTAATAATAGTTTTAAGTGGTGAGTTCTTCTAATGAAGGCGCGTTTCTCCCTTAGTACGCAATCTCGTACCCAGAACCTGCGTTTCTTTAGGCCTGCGCCAAACGTAATACATTCAATTGGACCAACTTTTGAACCAAATGAATGTCCATAAATTTGTGTCCAAGATTTTGTGAAAGGTTTTAATTTATGGGTCAGTTTGTTATTGGTTGACAAAATCACGCGACTGTCTAGTGTGTGTCTCGTGATAAATAGACATGCTAAGACACGTTGAGGCATGCTGAGACACGTTCACCGAACGAGTTGAGTGCATGTACCGGGGCAAAATGGCATTTTAATTATGTAACAATATAAGTTTTCCCCTATGTATAGTACACATTAATGATTCACGCTTAGATGTGCACATGCGTATACATATGCATACGTACATATGCATACGTATACATGTAATGCATATACATGCATGTGTACATATACGTACATATGCGTTCATACGAACGCTTACATACATTCGTATACTGCACACGGCTATTTCGTCTGTGTTGTATCGGATATCACAATCTCTCACCTTCGGCTCGAGCTTGTATATCTAACACAACACTTCCGCTCATATTGTAAATAGTACATAAATTCACAGTGCGGGACGAAAAAAATAGCAGCCTTTCGTAGTGCCCTGAAGTAGCACTCACCTGTTATTTATTTTATAGTGTCCGTACGCGTAACTAGATACACCGTCCGCCAGAAGGTAGCGCTTGTCGTCGAAACAACTGAGAAATACTTTATTTATTTCGTTACTCCCTATAGTTGATGGTTTTGACTACGAATAGTTTTTGATAGTGTGGGACATTGTTTGTTACACATTAAACCATATTTGTAATTATCAAACCATATTTGTAATTATCATGTCTTATATTCTTCCTAATAACATTCTTTTTAATATATTTGGCAGTCTTTCTGCCTTTCAGATCATCTTTTAGGGCCTGTTTATATGATCCCGGTATACCGGGATGTCCCGGTTGCCCGAGACGTTTTCATCCCGTGTTTATATGATCTCGGTACACCGGGATGTCCCGGGTGACGGGGATGCGTGAAAATGTTGAGAATAACTTCTCAATAAAACTAATTTTATTCGCATAAAAAGCATCCGAACGAATGCTTTTTTTTCATTTTGCCAATTTTTGGATATTTTACCACTTTTTTGGATATTTTACCTGGTCAGACGACGTTTTAAATTTCAATTCACTTCATCCCGGTGTACCGGGATGTTGCGTTTATATGGAAAAAATCTGTCCCGGTGTACCGGGATCTCGGTTGCTTCAACCGGGATCCCGGTCAGGCGGGATGTCCCGGTCTCCATATAAACGCAACTGCGAAAATAACAGTATATTATATACAAACGACGTCCCGGTATACCAGGATCATATAAACAGGCCCTTAGATGTTCAATGATGATCAACTATAAATTAGATGATCAACTATACATTTTTGATCGTAGACCTATGAACTCGATTTCTTCCTTCATTTTACCAATAATCTTCTTGTTAGTGGGGTCGATATAAGGAGATGATTTATCGTATCCACTAAAGTCGAACATATGTTTGTCAGCGTAGATGTCTTTATAAATGTCTTCCACCTCAATTTCATACGTTTGACTGTCCGTGTCGGTGAAAAGTAGCCAGGCTTTGTCGTTCTACTTCTTTTTTATGTAGTTCTAGTGGAAGTCGTACATTAAGAACCTTTGAAAGATCATGAATACACATACCCACATGTATGCCGGCCTATTTAGGGTTAGTGTTTCTTTGATCTTATATGTACAGCGACTAAGTGATCTATAAAAAATTTACTACTAACATAGGTGTAGGTTGCGCAGCAAGTTTCTTCAATTTTTTCTCACTTGTCACAAGTACGACGTTGACACGTTTTTTGAGATTTTCCATCGTCTTCCGGAACACACTATTATTCATTAGTTTAAAGAAGTCTTTCTCAAAGTCGTTTTTAGCTTGGGTTCTCTTATTTGTGAGTTGAAGTCGATATATTGTTTTAACCAACGAGATTGATCAAATTGTAGCACTCCATACATTTTCGTAACTTTTACTCCTAATAAAATATTTATATAGTTGAAGGTTTCTATAGCGAAGGACGTACTTCCTTTTATCATTTAAATTAGGTACTAACTTCATAACCTCTCCTATACGTAGATATTAAACTTATTTTGAATGGTCTTACAGTATAGTTCGATAGCATGTGATCACATACTTTAACTTTCTCAGGGGCAAGTGGATAGTCGTTATGTAGATCATGTAATTCTGTAGGATACTCTAGACCAACTTCTAATATCAATCCTTTTTTCGAATCGTCTTTATATTTAGCTAAGATCAATGTTATTAGTCTCTTTATCAGTCATCCACCTAAAACCTCCAGTAGGTAAATATTGACTCATAGCCCAACCATACAAGTTGTTACCATCTAAGTACGTAATATATTTTGATGTTTTTTTATCATCGTAATTCTTCATATATTTATTATTAGTTTTCCCATATCTGTTTGCTATATACGAGACGCCCCACGCATCCCTTTATCAATAAACTGAATCATATCGATATCCACCATCAATTCTAACTTCACAAAAGAGTCCGGGTGAGGTGAAGTAGTGACAAGGATCTAACTCATAGTATAGCATTTACAAGTGTGTCTAAAGTTTTCAAAACATCAGCTAGTAGTATACTACTATAGTATACTACCATAGTATACTACTATAGTATACTAACATAGTATACTACTATAGCAAACTAACCATAGTATACTACTATAGTATACTACCATAGTATACTATACTATAGTATACTACCATAGTATACTACTATAGTATACTACCATAGTATACTACCATAGTATACTACGTCAGACTTGATGTACAGGTCCTGGTATTCACCCATGTTCTTAGTCTCAAATGTGTTCCACTTTTTGTGCGTGCTTATTGTTTTCTTCTGATATGATGTCCTCATCGTTTAGCAAGCTATGAAACTCTTTCTTTGGTGGTAGAGTTACTTCTTTAAATTTCTTGAAACTACCCGGCATACAGTCGTATGGGTACACACCTTTTCTAGATATTAGTTGAAGCTTCTCATCTTGGAATGATTCAGAGGTGTATTTAAAACAGTCTTTCGGGAGATTACTAACTAGACTGTCTAAACTGGAGCTCGTGAATTGGAAGCTGCCCAGAAACACAATTAAGATGCTTGCCCAACATGAAGGCCATGTATTTTCCCATAATATTGTTTGGTATCACATTTATATTCATTTTGAGTTATATTCCAATTTCTTGCATTATAAAATGACTATCATAACCTTTCAAAGTATGGAAGATAACATGCAGGTATATATTGTCAGTCAGTCTGTGGTTCCTGTTGCACAGCTGTGCTGAGCCTCTATATTTACCAGTGTGTTACGTGACAATGATCTCTAACTCTTACATCTCCATTCACGTACATCTTATCACAAATGTGACATTTCTTAGCCTTCTTGAAGTTGGTCTTATCAGCGGCAGTCATAATCATATCCTCATTAAAATGCTCCTTCTTTACCTTTTTACAGTACGTTACCTCTTCTAACATCTTCTTCTAACTGCGTTCTTACTGCGGAATACCTCTACAGGCTTGCTGTACTTATCGTCGTAGCAGCAGACCACCTTATAGCCACACCCACAATCTGTGTATGTGTTTCTCGTAAGCGTTGGTGTATGATTTATCACCGGAGGGCGTTACTGTGGTCAATCTTCTCTGTAATAGCCTCAAAATCAGCGTATATTACAAACGGTACTTCTAACTGTTTGTGAAAGTTGTTGTACTCTAGAATCTTTTCTCCTTCAGTTGGCTGGCATTTTAATTGCTTGCTTTCCATTGACCACTACACAGTTCTCTTTGTGATTCTCTAGTGTATCGACTGTGCTACAGCATTGTAGACAGTACCTACAAAAATGCTTTTTATGTTCGTATCTCGATTGGTTGTGCATAAGCCTATTAAAGTCTTTTATGTAGACGTAGTGTTGTTTTTCGTCGTCTGTGATGAGTAGCAGATCCATATTGTCTTCGTTCTTCTCCTTAGAGATGTAAATGGGGAATGGCTGCTCATCCTCTTACCCAAACACGTTTATGTTATATTATTATGTTTCTCAATTTTATTATAGTCTTTGACACTCACTGGAAACTTAACGTCGTGATAGTTAACAGTGTCAACGTTTCTCTTGTTCTTTGACACTCTCTCTGGGTGCTTGTCTACAGGGTTCTTAAGTAGGATGTTGCACCACATGCGCGGTGGCGTAGCGTTCTCGTGAAAAGTCTAAATCCGTGGAGAAATTGAGGGGGTAGATGTTCTGAGCATCGAGTCAAATCCAATTATCAAATTGAAAAAACATATCGATGAGCAACTCGCAGGTATCTGATCATTCGCGTGGGCTTCGGCATGACTGTCAACGACATAGACACTGTCAAAAAATTGAAAATGTGTGGGTTAGCGGCTAAACGTAACCAAGTATCAATGTTCTAGCGCCATGTGTCTGACTCATATTATGCAATTATGTAAAATGGCGGAAATTCCTGCTCCTTCAAGGCTTGAAAGTCTTATGAGCAGAAGGCTTGAAAATCATATGCTGATGTCCGTGGAAGCTGATTTATTAACTGATTTTTTAATCAGTTAATTTATTAACTGATTTATTAATTAATCAGCTGATTTATTAACTGATTTTTTAATCTTAAATTAACTGATTAAAATATTCTATACTTATTGAAAGGGTCTATGATTCTATGATTCTATGAAAGTTTCGATTTAGAGTTGTTTATCAATGAATATCAAGATATCTTGACATGTATTGTGCCATGTTCTGATTTAGTAATAACAAAATTTTGCGATTTACGTCCTTCAGATTACTTTTAAAAATTCGCCTCGGAATGCGGCAAATGGTGTTTCAGATCCCCCCAAGCCAAGACCCTGGCTACTCCACTGATATTGTCGTTGTTTTCTATATTGATTTGTCCTTTTCCCGCGTTTTGCAGCTCTGACGCGACGGTAGTTCAACATAGCTAGATCCTTTCAAAGACTCGTATAGGCACCATGCATGTTTATAAAATGACTGTCGACACTCTCGACAGTCCATCCGGATCCTTCAGAGAGCTACATATATACCTTCGACAAAATACGTCACTTTTTCCCATGTAGGGTGTCAGTTACTTGGTTACCATGGCAACAAGATGTCAATCGAAAGTGTTACCAGCATCAGTCTTATTATATCTCTCTAATGGTACTCAAATAATTTAGCCCAAAACAAAATATTATTATTTTTTAATTTGTTGCATGTGTAAGACCACCTTAAGTTCTGTTCTTGGATTCTTTAATGGATGCCGGAACGACCCAAAACTTCGATTTTCGGTGAAGTTTCTAGAATGCAGTTTCCCAAGTTACATTGGATTTTGTTCATGGATTAGGTAATGAGAACCATATTGATGTCCTAGATCTGTAATCGTGGCAGACTATGGGGCCGGGAATTAGAAGCCAACGGCTATGATGCATGCGTATATTATAGCCGACGGGTTGGACATGCAGTGTAAATTGAATAAGAAATATGAATAAAATATAGAGAAAGAGTAAAGATGCATGCGTATAATTGTATAGTCACAATAAATTAAAGCACATACTATTCTTATGCAACTTTTAACTGTTCCTTCTCTGATTTATTCATACTCTGTTATTCAGTTTTACACTGCATGTCCAACCGCGCCGTGAACTCATGTCATTTGACATAGCCGTTAGCTAAACAATTGCTTGGTCTGCTGTTCATCTAACACGTCTATAAACTGATTGAATCGTCCAATTGCTTGGTCTACTGCACATCTAACAGACTAACACGTCTATAAACTGATTATAGCCTGACGATCGTATCGAACATATTGAACTTATTGTCTCTTGGCGGGCCGCGGGTGCGTGTTATTTTTCTGTCTTAGATACTAAACACGATTAGCCTGAAAATCCGTGAACGACTGTGATAAACTAATGTCAAATCGTTCTATATTGGCTACAGTAGCTGTTTTACCATATTTCTTCGCTATTCATTTATCAAAAAGAGGTAAGTAAGATATTCTATTCTGTAAACATTCTAATTAACAATTAGTCACCGAAGTCGAGCTGATTATCGGTGAATATTTACCGAGCCGCGAAGCGGCGAGGTAAATATAACGATAATCACCGAGACTGAGGTGACTAATTGTTTTAGTAGAAATTCACAGGTGACTATCAGAGAGAAACAACTGAAAGAAATCAACAGAAAATGTTTTAAGACTTTTAATTATTTTATTTGTTATTTCCGGAAGTCGCGCATCGTGAGATCACATGATTTTACGTAATCAACATTCAGCAGAATTTTTTAAAACGAACAATACACGAACATGCTCTTGCAAGTGAAGGCCAAAATGTGCTTAACAAAAAGCGATTTTGCTGTCAGATCAAGCAGAACTATAGAGTGGAAGACTGAGTTAAAGACTGGGTTAACAAAAAGAGCAACTGTTGAAACATCCAGACAAAACTGGTTTTTGCTTGTTAATGTTTTAATAGTACAAAGCCGGCTTCACCGTTTGTCCAGCTCAAAGTACCTTTGTCAATCTGCAGTTTTTACCAGGTGAAGCAATGAATGCTTCAGCAGGATCGACTTTGGTTTAATTCTCTTCCCCGTTTTCCAAAGTAGACGGAGATACAGAACCATGCTGTTTCGAGTAAAACTCGGGACAATTTTTCTATTGTTTCGCGTCTAGCAATGTGTTTTTTTTTCTGAACCGTATCACCGCTATTTTTCCTTCACTAAAGAGCAGCTCGAGGTAGGAACTTAGTATTTTATTAGCCTCACTGAATAGGTAACACTGTCACAGATTGATATTTGTTTGTTGTACGGAGGATGACGGTCAAGACTGCAGCTCGGATTGACAACAAACTTGTTTTTTGTAAAAACTGCCGTCTTTTTTCGGGTAGAGTCGTAAAATATTAACTGAAGCATTTGTTCATCTCTTCAACAATCATGCCAATAAGATTTCAAACGTTGTCTTAAAACGTTGTCTTAAAACGTTGTCTGTTTGTTGTTCAAACTATTCTGTTAAATAAAGATTTTTTTAACAAAATTACTTGTTGTTTTGATCGTGTGGCCGATTGCCGTTGACACCATCAACAAGAGTTTAGCTATGAAATTAGGGAAATTCCTATATCTTACCTCGAAATCGTTTAACTCTATATTTAGTTGCTTCTTTAGTTTGTTATATATAATAGCATTCTCTTCAATTTTATTCACTTTTCCGTACGTAATATCGATAAATCGAGAAGCCGCCATTTTTAATCACTGAAAATGTTATAGTCACCTCGCGCGAGGTGACTATCACAAAATAGGCTGTCCATCTCGACCAATCACGGCACGAGAAACTCTATAGTTACCTGTCAATTTCTACTACTAATTATGATATAGTTTACCGCGTGGAAATGAGTATTTACCCTCTCGGCTCTATGGTAAAATATTAGAGGCATTTGATGTGTTTATTGCTCCTCATGATCTGCTGGGTTCCAAAACGTGTATATCGCTCTGAAATTACGGGCAAATTTGTCAATTGATACTGTGTACTATTGTAATGCTTTACACACATGGTTTGATATTGTGATATACATGTACATAAGATAAATTTCAAGATTTCAAAATTTTCCGCGGGGAATACCACCGAACCCCCCTAGAAATTACGCACCTTCGGTACGTATCACGCCTTGCATCACTCATATTTTGCCGCTGGATCCGCCCATTCATTGTTCCTCACGGAACGAAGATGTTTAGCAAATCTGCCTGATAGGCGTCGCGCAGTTTCTTTGATATAGATTTCAGTTCAGGGCATTTATCACAAGAAATGTAATAAATTATGTTGGTGGACGTGCATTGAAAAGTTTGACGGATTATGTTGTCGAATGTGATGGGATCGAGGTGTAGCACCGGGAACGGCCACAAGAAAATGCTCCCGCTTATGGTGCTGAGCTATTTTGTTTAAGAGCACTATGTACTAAGCTAAGGAAGTATAGGAATGTTTTTATTACGGAGAAAAGATACCTAAGGGTAATCGGTGAAAATGGTTGACGTCTCAGGATCATTTTGTAAAATGTAAAAATTCCGATTGATAATATTTTTACTACTTTAAAATTCATGAAAGGTTGAACTAGAGGAATTTTGTTGTTTAAAACTTGTTCCAAAGGTGTAGTGACAAACTGATAAAGTTTTTAACCACTCCCACAGTATTTGTATAACAAAATTTACACAGTTGTAAATTCGCAAAATGCTAAAATATCAAAGTTTTGTTTGTCGTATTTAAAAACTCCATAACGAAACAATAATCCAAGTTTATAATCTAAAACAGTCGCATACAAAGCCTCGTACCGCTTAGAACGTAGTGAGGTGATTCCTTGCTTACAAATCCGTCACACCAGAAATATCGTTCCTGTAGATCAGTCAGTTCCAGAATTCTACCGCAAAATTACTTCTCGATCAATCACAGAACAGAATTTGACTCTTCGAATTATTACCATGACATTCCTTAACAGAAAAACCTCAAATCTCGGTAGAATAACATGTGTATCTTTTATATCCAATAAACCTCTCGACCAATCATAGAACTGCATTTTGATGACATCATTAATACTCCGAAACATTACCACCCCGAAAATCTTCGCACCCGCAAAATCTCGTCGCAATAGGCAAAGACGTTGTTTACCTATCCTATCCAAAACACTACTTAACAATTACAGAACCATCTTCCTACTTACGGTTTTATCTCCGCTCCCCGCGCACCTCGCATACAGATTTTTGTTGCGATGACGTTCCATGACAAGCCATCTAAATGGCTAACCCGAAATCATTTTTACCCAAGTCCTAACCCCCGCCTTCCAAGGGGTCTCTTGTTTTGTAACATGAAACATCGAAGGCACTCTCAGTTTATAGGGCAACGTGAGAGAGAATGCATGTGATCTGCACTACATGAGCAGTCAAGGTGATCCCAAAACATAATTTTTCCACCGCACTCGCTTCGAAAAGACCCTATAACAGGGGAGGATGTGCGATTTAAAATTACAACATATAAAACGGAAAGTTTTTATTCGCAAGATAATATTTTTCCCTCGCCTCGATTTACTACTATTCGAGTTGTGTAGTAAAAAAAACGCACCACTGCAGTGCCCGTGTTTGCAACTTCAATAATTTTCCTATGTGCGCCAGTATTTGTATGTTCTAAAGAAATAACGTTTGTTTGTTAGAAATGTCTCCGGAGCTTTGCGAAAAATGCAACACGATATAACGATTGCTAAACGTCGAATCCGACATAGTTTGACACTACTCTGCCTTTAAAAAAGTTTTTTGAACGTAACATTAAAAGTTACTATCCATGACCAAACGTTTCGACACTCCAATATTGTGTCTTCATCAGGGGTAATCGTTGTAATTTATACCCTCATAGAACCGATGATGACGTTATCTATTAACAAGATGCTGATAAGCTTCCTGTAATAAACCATCGTCATCGCGAAAATAAACCACCGTCATTGACACAGTAATGGGTTCACCCGTTTCTGCTGTGATTGCTAAATTTAGTGATGGAAGACATTGAACAAAGAGCATTAGCGTCCGCGCCAGTGCAGCCTTTGTTGTGGAAACGATACGTTGATCATGTCATTTCCGCGGTATCCAAGAATGAAGTGGAAATTCTTTGAACCACTTGAACTCAAGAGAGCCTTCAATTCAGTTCACAATAGAACGTGAAAAGAATGAATGTTTATAATTTGTTATGGGTACCGCGGTCAGCGGTACCCATCTTGTTCTCTCTCTTGCAGTTGTTTGGTCTTAAAATTACACCTGCGTAAACTCGGAACTTGCCGACAACTGGTCGCGTCGTTTCGCCTATCGCCCTGCCGTGTCTTTGAATCGAGTGTGTTTGTCATCTCTGACAAGGTTTCCGTCATTTATTTCAAAGGTAAGCTATATCTTTCTCAATTTCTGCGATTCGTCTTCGATCGTGGGTGTTCTTGTTGTTCAAGGCGAATGATAATTGTTAGGAAAATTTGCAAAGATGTTTGTTATTTATGTCAATGTTTATGTCTCGATCAATTCCATGCGTGACCATGCCCCCCCCCCGGGTATTTGACGGGCATTTACCGACTCACCAGCTCCCATGAAAGGTCGGGCATTTGCCTTTACAGGTCGTCCCCGGGGTGGGATATTTGTGGGGAAAATAAAGTGGGGTATTCGGCGCTCCGCTGAAAGAAAGTAGATGCATATCCCATAGTTACAAAGTTTGAGGCAATGCCAATATGGTTGCCAGTCAATTTCCGAAATTCGTTGGCACACTGCACATTTCATATTAAACGACGTCCGACCTTTGCTCTAAGTATTTCAATGATGTAATATTCTCTGCCCGATACACGTAGCAGCGCAAAACGAACGTGCATATTTAAAACGTAAACATGTTTTAACCATGTTTATTTTAGTACACCATATGTAGTCTGCGAAACGTTTGAGTTCAGAAGATGGCGGATGCGCCGGATGGCACAATTGCTTTGGAAAATTTCCAGGGACGTTTGTGGCTTCTTGGCTCTTTTGTTTGGAAAACCTTTATTATATGCCCGTGGGTGGGGAATTTGCGCGGAAGCTCGTGTACAATATATATGCACGTTTATATCTTTATATATGTTGTTATTACGTTTATATATATTTTATATCGCCGTTGTCAAAAATATTGGGATGTACTTCGTGGTAACAATACATATAGTCTCCCACCATATTTTACGGTTATTATTAGGGTTATGGTTAGGATTAGGGTTACGGTTGGGGTTAGGGGTATAAAAAACAGATGGAAATCCGGTCTAGTGTTACCATGAAGTATATACCAAAATATTGAGGTTACAGTTTATCCTTGAATTAAGACGCTGTAATGTTTGTAAACCAATCGTCATTCACCATTTGCTGATCCACATGAGTTGAACGCACTTACATAATCTTTGAATACTCCTAGCCGTATATATTTACATGTATATGCGTATTGTATGATCACATGGTCGTGGCTCTTTAGTATAACCCAAAAGGTCGAAATGTGGAGAGAGGACTGGGGAATAGATCCTTGAGTGATATTTTCTTTCTTTTCAGGTTTGTTGGTCTTCAAAGCACAACAGTAATCTTGAACAACAATCTTGAACTCAAAACAATCTTGAACTCAAAGTAATCTTGAACAATTGTGAACTCAAATCGTGAACTCAAATTGTGAGCTCAAAACAATCTTGAACTCAAAGCAATCTTGAACAATCATGAACTCAAATCGTGAGTTCCTAACATGGTATTATTAGATGAGAAACGTATGCCTTAAGCTATAGTGAGTCGTTAACCAGTGAATTATCCATGATATGTAATAATGGAACCTATATGTTTGTCTTAAAAGTGCATTTTACAACATTATCAATCTATCAGTACAAGTGTCTATGAAATGAAAATTTACCCCAGCTTTTTATGATAGTATATGAAAAGAACATGTAAAATAATGAAAAATAGCTTTTACATGACTTTCGTACCTGCTGCTGTTCTTGAGTTTAACTTGAGTTGTGACGCCACAATATGGACACAGCATGATTACATCAAAACTCAAAATCAGGCATATCTTTGGATTGGTTTGACTAAACTGGCCCAAACCATGCATGCAGACTTACTGAGTCAAGAAAACTCAGCATTGAGATTGTTGTTATTACTTTGTATAGAAACAAAATGTTCTACTTTTCATCATTGCAGTTACTGTTTTGTTTTAAACAGTATTGTTGCATTGGAAATCATGGGGAAATGATGTCAACTTCCTATACTGTAGCTAAATAAGTTGCTGTAAATGTGGTTGAAAACAAAGAATTCTTATAAAGGAAGAGAGTAATCTGGAAAGTCAGCATGCAAGGTTTGAATCTATTTTGTTGAACCAGTGTGAAGATGTGCCTGATTTTCAGTTTTGTGTTAATGTTGTGTCCATCTTGTGACGTCACAGACTGACAGCTCAAATATAATCATAAATACAATCATAAAAAACTGGGGCGAATTCTTATTTCATAGACACTTTACATGTAACGGCACCACATCAATATAATGATAAACAGCCTCCGTGACAGTGATCCCATAGTGGGGATGAATGCGCCAGTATAAATGAATAATACTGTACTAATATTTCAGTAAGTATCACAGATTTGGATTAATCTTTCCACAGTTTAGATCACGTAATATTTTTGTTTCATAAAAATGGGCCTCCCTTTTGCTCACACCCCATGCTCATTGTTCATTGACAAGGCTTACCCAGGCATTAATGTTCCATGCGTACACACATGTTCGCATTGCGGACCTATTTTTGGATTCAGTCGCCAAACGAACAAACCACGGGAAATTAGAAACTGCTATACCGCAAACCAGCACGCACTGACAAATATCTTTCGTTTGATTCTTGCCGCCCCACATGCCATAATTGAGATCTCAAGGCATACCATATAGTAATTCTGATTCAAGGGAAAGTGAGCGAAAACATGTTTTCGACGCTTTTAAAGGCAAATGACTTTCCTAACTAGAAATACGTGAACCGCAATAACCCCTCGCCCGTCTTTTCTCCACCCTTCTAGATTTTCTTTTACACATCCATGGTCCCCAGGGCCCATATCTGGCACTCCGTGTATCTGAATAGATAACAAATCGCAAAAAACAGTTTCGTCGTACGTAGATTTTGAAGGTAATCTCGGCCAATATCTGCTCGATTTTAATTCTGAAAACAGATTTCTAATTACCGAGTCTAAATACATAACATACGTGTCTATTATATTACGAGAACGTGCATACCCTTATGTACTTAGAAATTAGTCGGCAATCAGGCTGCCGCTTAGTCGTATGTTATTTTGAACGTTATCTTTATCAATATTTAACCGTTTTCAATTCTGAAAACAGATTTGGAATTAGCGAGTCTAAATACGTAGTATATATACGTACCTATATTATATTACGCAAACGTGCATATCTTTCGTAAAAACCTGCTTATGTAGTTCGATAGAGATCAAATCGCCAATGGCTGTTCGGTTTGTCTGCCCAAATTATGTCCGATTAAAACGGATCACCGAGAACGACGTTTTACTTCCTTATAAGGAGTTGGTCCTACAATGTACGGCCGATATATACAAATACGTTTTCGTGATAAATCGATCCCTGCCGCGGCAAGATTATCTCCCTCGCTTCGCTCGGTCACTTGCGAGGGGACAATTATTATTCCCCAATGTTGTATATCATCCGCTAAGAAAGCTGTGATAAGAAACTTTGGAAACTGCATTGGCGGATGAGTCAATGAAGTTGGATGACGTCGAGTCCATGAGTCACTTGCATATACAATAACACACATGTAGTGTAGGTCCAGTCGATGTGCGGATACTTTAAGTAGTAGACAGCTGGCATGAAACCAAGTGTTGCATTCAGGTTTGTCTGACATTATTACAGCACTCACCTCAAGGATACTTATAATTAGGCTTTCTGTTGGGACCAGGATTTGAGGAAACATATCACTGCATGTAGTCCAAGATATTCCTTTCCAGATTAAAACTAATACCGTTGGGAGTACATAAGATTTTGCCAAAGAACTCGCTCACTTCGCTCCGTGCCTCCACTCTCCCTGAAACACGAACTTTTTGGTTTCTATTACTATAAAAGGTTCGTGTACTGAATTGTTAGGAAACCAAGTTGAGTTCTGCATGTGTTTGTGTCGTGCCCACATAAGTGTCTGCATCCTGACTACACCACTCTACCTCCTGTAGCCTACAAGACTATAGAAACTGACATTTCGAAAGAGAACACGGGGTGATTTTTGAGAGACGATGCATTTTTAATTTGAAGTCCTAAAGCAGTTTTGTCTAAAACCAAAATCTTTACTTATCCTAACTCAACGCAGCTCAGAGACAAGTTTTAAAATACGTCGTGTAACACCACAATTAGTATAAATGAATTACTAGAAATACGTTATACGCAACAACCCCTCGCCCGCTTACTGTTTGAAACATTTATAGCGTAGTTACTAATTTACTACTTTAATACACTAGTTATTTTACTTGAATTAGGTAATAGCCCATTCATTTGCCAAACTGAATAGATTTTCAGTGGACAATATCTCCGAGAACTTTGTGCTGTTTTAAAATAACTAAATAACTCGAACTTTTTAATTTTTTGGGTGCAGTACCTGCACTGAAATGAATAGTGCATGGGGAAGTCCACTGCTGTTCCTATCATCAATCACTAAGAAAGAAATTACTTGTCTCGCGTAACTATTGATGATTCGTGAAATAATCAACTCGGTAGTTAGTATAAACTGATACCAAAGGCTGTTGAAGAATGAACTGTATCATACAATTGGTCCCCTTTAAAAAATCAAATTATTTCAAATGTCTAGGGATGTATATAGTGCAAATGTATAACGGTCCATTCAAATTGGGTTTAATGACTAGACATATTAGGGATTCTACCACGATTCTTAACCAGTGTGGATAGATTATATACAGTGAGTTGATATGTGGAGCTAGCAAGGATGTGGATAACTTAATATTGATGCTCTTGAGAGGTCTCAACACAGGAAAGGAAAACTGATCTCTCCTATATGTCTGGTCTTGAAACTGATCGGTTAATATAGAAACCATAGCATTGGTACCATGCTAGTTAAGAAATCTCTTGAAGTCACTTTACCACAATTTCTAAAGAACTATATATTTTAATCTCAATGAATTTGTTTATTGCATACATGTATCATTATCTATTGCCTTAATTGACAATATGTGTAGGATTTATACAACTTTTGAGTTATAATTAGTTTTTGTAACATTGTACATATATATGAATATGTGTTTATATTGGTATTATAATTGTAATTTGTTAGAAAACAGGAAACCCATTGACAACCTCGTAGCGTGTGAAAAGCTTGGGTACGAGGTTGACCCATTGATACCAGTGTGAGCTTTGAACAGGCTATCCTTTATTAATTTTATTATATTATTCTTATTATTTTTATTATTATTAATAATAATGCCTAAACTTTCCTCAATCCCTGAGTGTTGTCAGACTATGTGAACCGGTTCCAATAAATTTGATGAACCTTTTCTTCTGCTGGAAAACCTCTATTGCTTTAATAATATTAAATACACATATATATATAATCTATATTCAGGATGACATGCCTACATGCGAGTGTAAACTATACATACACAATGTCAATATAATCCTATATTGTAAGCCTAGGACCAGCATTGCAAGCCTAGGACCAGCATTGTCCAAGCCTATTCACAGACACAATATGTTGTGGCCCTCTAGGCCAGCTACTGTAGGACTAACATGTTCCATATGGATGGAGTAAACACAGATTGTTTATTGAATTCAGACCAGTGTGCATATCATACATGGCAATCGTCAGGCTCATATCCTCAGAAAAATTATCCCAGAGTCCCAGACAGGAATCGAACCTGTAACATTCCGATTGCTGGTGACTCTAACCATTGAGCCATCAGTTAAGTGGAGATAGGTTACAATGATGTACTGGTTCGATTGATATATGTACTGCCTATGTGGCAGTTACTATATATATATATATATATATATATATATATATATATATATATATATATATATATATATATATATATATATATATATATATATATATATATATAGCCGTACATAGTGGGTCCCAAGTCCACAGTTACCATAAAGCCATTATGGTGATAGCCGGGAGGGCACATTGTATACTTTCATGTATATATATATATATATATATATATATATATATATATATATATATATATATATTATATATAATTATATATATATATATATATATATATATATATATATATATATATATATATATATATATATATATATATATATATATATATATATATATATATATATATATATATATATATATATATATATATATATATATATCAGTAATGCTTGGATGTGCTAATAAATATATACACTAGCTGCTGTAGTGAATGTGAATATCTCAATCGAATCATTACATCATTGTAACCTTCGCTCTCCATCTGACTCTCAGTAGTTCGATCAATCGTTAAAGCATATCACCAGCAATCCGAAAGTTACAGGTGAGGATATGAGCTTGACAATCATGTATACGCATGTATTGTCTGTCTAATCTGAGCTCTCCCTTATTCACTACAGCAGTGTACATATTAACACTGACCAGTATACAGTAATGCTTGTTTATACTACAAAATTGTAGCACACCAAAGGTTGTATAAATACAGCTATAGTCTGCACGTTTTTGCCCTATAGAACAATTATCAATCATAGTATTTATAATTTTAATAAAATAATAAATATACTGTAAATGCAATTTCAGAATTTGTACTAACACTTACTATTCTGCAGTATTATAAAGCACAAATTGTATATATTTTGAACTACATGGATTTAATTCCAACTGTCAAAATAAAATATATATTTTGAAAATTCTAAACATTCAAAACATTACACACATTCAAATATTACCTACTTCATATTTACACCACAATTGTGATTTTTCAAGGGCTTTCCAATGGTATATAGTGCATCTCTTTCTGTTAAAGGTCAACTATACCTTTTGAGGTTATTCTATTTTTCGTTAGAATTCGAAAAGTTCAATTCAAAACCGAATAAATAATTGAAATTGGTTACCGGGTTCCGCTTTTATGACCTGTTAAAGATCAAGTTTTCAGCCCTTTTGCTAAACCTAGTTGAACAACGACCGCGTGAAAAAAACCCTGGTACTACCCGGTATGTCATGCCATACCGGTATGAAACGGCGAGAAAATACTGTATATTTTGGTTTTATTTTAGTGAAGTTTGGAATACTGTTTACTCTTTGGTGAGTGATAAGTACATGCAAACCAAATATCAAGAACTGGAAGTCTGGAATATTATTTTGTTCAATAAACCTATTACCAGTATGACGTCATACGGTGATAGTCTCATTCTTCTCAATATGCGGTCGTGCAACAAGAGATCCGAAGAAATACTCCTCAATAAATCCTGCGCTATATCATGAAATTCATTTTTTCTTCACATTTACAAAGTTAGATGATATCTCTTTCGGAGGAAAATAGAACCTCAAAAGGTATAGTTGACATTTAAGTATTTCGAAATTTGTCATAAGATTTCTGAGCAAACACCAAAATTATATTTTTGAGAATTCAAAACATTTAACACACTTTCAAATTTTTTCATGATAACTATACAAACTACAAACTTCAAATTTGCAATTGTGAATTTTTAAGGGATTTCTAATGGCGTATAGTATAAATATGTATTTCAAAATATGTCTAAAGATTTTGGAGCTCGGACCAAATACGCATTAATACAGTGCGACTGTACAGTGTACAACTAATTACATGGTTGACTTGTTGTTTTACACATGTTTTTTTTGCGTACTGTGTAGGCACTTGGCTGCAGTGAAATACAGATCTCTTAAAGGTTGGTGCACTACCGAAATAGTATGTAACAGGTCAATTCATCGTTTGGAGCGAAGTCCTTCGTCACTCAAGAGTCCAGTAAATAGTTAATAAAAAATATAAAAGTGAAGGCACTGGCTATTCGTGTGGTAACAGTACGACGGTAGTCCCTTAGAATTCAACGAAATGCTAACTCTAATTTCACCAAAATCCTAAACCTATATATAACCAAATTACTAACCCTAACCAAAAAGCTATGCAGAAAAGGCTAATTAATTTCTCAGCACAGACTCACACTTCACAGTGTACTATTATTAGCCATTGTTTGACCATGTTAAGGGACTAAACGTCGGTCGATATTAGCACCCTCGCCCGTAGGCGTTCGGAATAACCAAGATGTGCCTTTCACATCCCTATTCGGCCCCTAATTAAAGAAAATCTGAGAATGATGACGTCAAAGATCATATGAAGAATAATGTTAAATTTCCTGTAGGTGATACAAAGTAGACCATTGTTTATTTGAACGTGACCAGTAGACGAAGCAAGGAGAAGGCAAGAGGTAAGGAGAGATTTGTATTGATTAACAGACTAATTAAAGTTCAACTAAGACCTATTCAAATACCAATCAAAAATATTAAAAGGTTGCTGTACTGTCAAAATAGTGATTAGGAAGTCTAACGTTTCGAGTGAACGACCTTCCTCCTTCTTTAGAGAGTGAAACCCATTATATCACTTTGCGTTTCACTCTCTGACGAAGAACTCTGTCCAAGTCCGCGAATGAGAGTTTTGCAAGACGGAGAGCTGTTGCATTACATTTCTCAGCGCAGAGAGGAGAAAGGACGAAGAGAAGGAGAGAGGAGAAAGGACGAAGAGCCTTCGCTCAAAACGTTACACTTCTAATCAGTATTTCAGAAGTATAGCAGTTTGTTTATTATGTCGAGTTAAAATTATGTGAGACGAAATCTTTGCTACTGACGTTCGTCTTCATTCAGACCATTTCGAATCTCAATATGTTTGCCCAGCTAGTCTTTTACATATTTAAAATGATGGTGGAGGTTTAGTTTTACAATAATGAATATATGATGCGGTTACAACGTTTAGATTACTCTGAGTTTCGAAAAAAATGTAGAGCGATCGGCGAAGCGTAAACTGTTCATGGTCGCTTTCATAATTTCTTCACCTAAACGGGGTGTGGTCATAAGAATAATTTCGTAATTATTATACGTGAACTGTGACTGGAGTGATTCGATACCGAAAGACAAGAGTGAGTAGTGCATGACTGTGCGATGATTGTGAGAGAGACGTCGTGTGTAATTTTGATATGAAATAAAAGATTCAAAACTAAATAGTGACTATATTATGTCGTTGATATTTTGCGAGGGAAAGCGCCATATTCAACGGAATTCAATCATACAAGTATTCTGGTGATTTCGACCCAGAGTCGGAGAGACTCCGCGAAATTGCGAGAATGAGGTAACGGATGACCAACTTAAATGAGGCGAAATGCCAATAACTGTCTTGTTTTCAAGTTCTAGCTCTTTCATTGTTCTGTCACGGCTGAGGAGGGTGGTGTCACATCCGTGATGGCTCCTGTAAGTAAAGACCTCATTTATGTTCTCGAAGTGGAGACTGACAAACACTTTTGAGAGTGAGGGCATAATAGTCAATGGCGTATATAGTCAATGGCACAATCTAAATCATATAGCCTTCTAAATATTAAAATAACACACGGTAACCATATTGAGCGTTTATAATGTCAGAATTCAATATGACCATTTGAACGCCATACATCTAATTGGAACAACATTTACTGTACTCGAAACGAGCAAGCATCGCGACGTTATAAAATTTCCTTTCAAGCGATACTTTTGCTAAATCGAACTGAATTGAACGACTTATCTAGCGGTCATATTTCAAGTCGAACAAACGAACGGAAATACCCTTCCAATATTAAAACAAGAACATATTTCCTCACTGAAATAAGGTTGCAAAGGCAGAACAGATCGTTCAAATACGCAGAGCACAACTAACAGTGTTGACAAGTTCCCAGCTTTAATAAACGTAATAAAACTTCTAAGTCACAAAACGTCATAAAACTGAATATCTCGAGGGCATAGGTTCGCAAAGAGATCTGGGCACGAGACACAGCTAGCAATAATCCTATTTTACAATATATAAAGAAATTCTAGGAATCGTAATACTAATATAAATTATATGTACTAATTTTATAACTAACTAGAAATTATATATCAATGTTGATGTCAATATTAACAACGCAATTTTTAAAAGCATCATAGCTCTCTCGTGCCGATCTCATTATGTCCGGAAGGGCGTTCCATATAATTCGGCTGCTTGATAATCTTGTTATGGTCCTTGAAGACAATACGACTGTTATTTTTAGTGCTTGAAGAACTTCCTCTGTAGAACTTCCTCTGACCACTTTGTTTTCTACGCCACGTTTTCTCAAATGTTCTTGCGTTATTCTCATGCTGACAACTTGATTTCTCATTACACGATAAATCTTCCAATCTATCGGATTTCTAGATTATTTTATAAAACAATGTCTGCTCTCTCTCTCGAAATACCATATTTCGACTTTCAGCGGTTATAAACTTGGATGTTATATAATGTAACTTAACCCTGTAATTGTTAGCACCTTTGTAAATAATGTATTCATTCATTCTCTGATAATGTTGCTCGTAGCAACGAAACGTAAGATCTTCTCTAAATAAACCTTCTATTGGAATATGCCTATATTTCGTGTCTTTTGCTGGGCTTAGTTATTTATTATGTGATATCAAGATCGCGCCTGCATGTAAATCATTTTGACGGGATCCTCATGCATGGTCGTTCAAAACATGACTATTAAAGGAATACCAAATGGTTTTCCGTGCAGAATACTGTGATCCGAACACGCGCGATGTTGCGAGATTTCCGAAAAGCATAAAAAAACACGAGCCGACAGGTGATAGGCCAGTGTTTTTAGCTTTTCGGAAGTCGAGCAAGATCCCAAGTGTTTGGATCACAACATCCAGCTGCATGAAAAACCAACCGGTATTTGTTTTATAAAATAAAGACAAAGAATAATATGATGAGAATACACCTTTTGTTGACTAGAGCCAAAGAGACAATGCCGTTAGGATTCATTGATTACTTGCGACTCATCCATCGGCAAGCACCTATATTGTCCAACGAACAATGCCCCAAAACCTATTGTGAGAGTAGCTTTAGAATTCTTTCAAAATGCCGCTCTTCCTTTCAATTAAACGTAATGAAACGAATTCAATTAAACGCAATGTCCATATTAAGCTTTCAGATCTTGATTTATGCAAACAAAAAGATTTTGTTTTCGATATCTCTTTATTTTAGCTAGTCATCCTCGCTCACGCGGAGATGACGCAAGTCACTTCAGTTAGTAAAAATATCGGTCCAATTTCGATGATTAGTTAGCAGACGTATAGCACTTGATATTAAGTTGTCTGCCGAAATTCATCGTGCTCTTTTCTCTTAAGCCTATTTTATGTCTTCCACCATGTCTCAGATGAATTATGCGTACTGCATTAACTGAGCTCTGTTTACTGGGCAATCAATGAAGGCAATTGCACACTCCAGATGCGATAAATTGGCTATGGTCCTGTAGGACCAAAGCCGATTTTATTCAAAATTAATAATTAAATAATTTAATTATTTTTTATAATTTACAAAATGATTGAGCCCAGTAAAGGTGAGGGCCATAAAACGCCAAAGCATCATTATGCAAATAATGATGCCACCCCACCCCAGGAAATGCAGTGCGAGGAAGAATGCAAAGTGGAATCATTTTCCACTTGGAACTAAAAATACACAAACTTGACACAAACTGTTCAAAAACGTCCGAGTGGTTACACTTGTTGTGCTAATTTACAGAGATTACCAATTGACAGTAAATTGAAATATGGATCCACAATGCTTGTAACAAAACCGCTGGTTTTATGACACAAAGTATAATAGTTCTTTTCGAGACGAAATTTCGATACTAACACGCTGCTTGGAAACAATTATAATAAAATTGTACTATTTACCAAACAATCTTATTCTAAAATATTAAACCTATATAATGACATTGCAGCATGTCATCACCCTAGCTTGATAAGATTGAAGGATCTGGAAGATTGCTGCCCTTGCTAGACAATCCATCATCCAAAGATGAACAAAAGTCAGGCTGTAGTGTTCCATTACATATTGATTAATTTGTGCCAAGGATTTTGAAAAAGACTGCTGCCCTTGCTATTCAGTCTTGTTACTTAGTCTGCGATGTAGTACTAGTTGATTATAATTACAATTAGCCAGGAGAAAAAACCTGCTGCTGGTAAAAACCCCATGGGAAAAGCCAGCAACAAGAAAACCTGAGTTGGTGACAAGTTAAAACTAATTATTACCAAAAGTATTATAAAAATTAGTATTCTAAATAGCAATGTTACTATGCATAATTATTGTTCAGTTGCTCCAACTACGGTCTCTCAAGAACAAGGATGGTTTAACCTCTTGATTTTTCAATTCTGCACGAAATTAAAGTATTGTCACCATCAGGGAAATCGTCGCTCAACATGCGTCAACCATAATGAATGTTCGAAAAACAGTTAACATCTCTTATTCTGAGTGGCTTCAAGTAGTGAAGTCTGTAAAGTAAAAGAAAAGAAAAACGGCAGAATCTAATCCAAGATAAAATAGTCAAATCAGGATATTGTCAATATATACAGTATTCATGGCCAAAAACTAACAGCAGTTTTAACAATATACTGTACTGTATCAGAAACATGGCCTGGATAATTGTAACAGGAACTGCTCGAGATATATAAACATTATGAATGATGATATTAAATGATATTTAACCAGGGTGCCCATGTCTCCGAAGAGTTTTTCAATGGGGCCCTGTCTAAAAAACAGTATAAAAATACAATATTGAGTCTGACTATAAATAAAATTAAAATTACATAAAATGTAATTTAAAGGTACTTAAAGAGTTAGTATCCTTTATGACAGGCGGCAGAGTGCTAAAATCATTAAGGGCTAGATAGCTAAAAATTTGTTTGCCCCAATTAGTTCTAACTCTTTTAAGGTGAAAGTCATTTGTCCTTCTAGTGTTATATTGATGAACGTCTTTGTTAATTACGAAGTTGAATTTATAATCAATTCGTTCATTATTTATCTTGTGCACTAATAGGCAACGATGATAGAATCTTCTTTCACCTAGCGACTTAAATTCCAATGTTCTAAGAGCCTCAGTGGACGAAACATACATTGGCAAATCCAATACGGTCTTGGCTGCCTTATTCTGAATTATCTGCAGCATGTTCATTAACGTGATGTTATCTTTATCGCCCCAGACTATATACGCAAGTCACTTGAGATAAATCAATAAATTAACTGGCAGGAACAAGTCATGTCAACACATTAGTTGTTGCAGCACTGGTAAGTCCTGCAAATGCCAAATTATTTATTTATTATTATTATTATTTATTTATTTTTTTTATTATTATTATTATTATTATTATTATTATTTTTATTTATTTATTTATTTTTTATTATTATTATTATTATTTTTTTTGATAAAGACATACTCAAGCCAGAAACCTCATAAGCACTGTATATAATTAAATTAAATAACAAGCCAAGAGGGTGAAACCTCGCAATCATGTAATTAAATATAAACAAGCCAGGAGGGCAAATTGTTCACAAATATAGCAGTTCCAAAACCACAATAAGAATGATACTATAGTAGACAATAATCAAAACAACATAGTATAATATATAATAACAAAATACTTATATAAAGTAATTAGCAAGCCGGATTCTAGTTAACATTGTGCATTAAGGAACTTAATGTTTTTGTCAATTTAAAGAAAACTGCACATCATGTTTCAAAAAGGCAGCCATGAAAAATTCTTCACATATAGATAACTGCGTATTCTAAGTTCTAAGGCTACTTATTTAGAAAGCGATGCATATCATTTTCCTCACTCTAATTTGAACCAATAAATTTTAAGCTTACTAAATAACAATGATAATAAATAAAACCTTAATAATAACAATGGACGAATCCACATATTATAAAATACAAGAGGACGAATCCCCAATAATAAATAAGTGGAGCAACCTAGAAATAAAATTAAATTATGGCAGGAAAAGTCTGTCAAACATAAAGTCGACGCAAAACTCCCCTTTAAATGCCAAATTAATAAAAAACAACAGTGGATGAGTCCCCATGTTGATCACTGAGGACGAATCCTCAACACATTATTATAAGGGTAAAACCTTAATAATAACAATGGACGAATACACAAAATAAAACACAAGAGGACGAATCCCCAATAATAAATAAGTGGACTAGAGCCAACTAGAAATAAAATTAAATTATGGCATTATGACGCAAAACTCCCCTTTGAATTCCCAATTAAAGCAACAGTGGACGAATAATCCCCTGGTGATGACTGAGGACGAATCCACAACACAGACATTTGCATCTAAAATTTGCAAAATTTGCAAACGGGATGAAAATTGTGTAATGACTAAGCCAAAAGGTAAAAACACACTGACAACAATTTAAAGAAGCTAAATGGTTATATTAAACGACACTGGCATGACAATTATTATAATGCGTAGCCGAAGGGTTTAAACAAATTAAGGCTTCACTGGTAAATTTAAAGTGTAGACATTAAAGTGTTATTAAAGAGAGCCCAAACTCCCTATAACAAAATCACCTCACGAGCGCTAACCATGTCAAACACAAGGTTGACGCTACAGCCAAACACTTGAAGACGATTTAAAATTATTACTGAAACCATAACGGCTTGCAACTTCGCCTGGTACGAAAAATACTGGCCGATTTATTGAGGTGAACACCATCAGGTAAATATAAATCTTTAAAACTACTATTGAAGTGTTTGTGCTGCCAACAGAAAACGTTAGAATAATATTGTGCCAAGACAATCTGTTTCAAAATTTGTGCCTTTTGACAGGAGGAATTACATGACAAACACCAAATAACACGAACGTTCGAAAATTATTTTGAAATAAACAAAACTAAATCGTCGATCACTGAACCAACACCTCAGGCTTTTCATGAGCGAGATCGTTAGTTCCTATTCCCGAATAACAAAAACTGGACATATCGATTTAAAATATTCAAATCAAAACCCAGACTCCTGCGCCGTGTAAAGAGACCGAAGCTGTGCCGCGGAGTTTAAAATCTTTACGTGTTCTTGGATCGAAAGAGGAATTTAACTCGCGATGAAAACGTTATACAAAAGAGTGGCCCCAAAATAAGAACTTTAGGTTCAGTGTTTGCCGTGTTTGCCCTGAATAAAACGTTAACTCGGAACACAATATCCCAGACGCAATCGTAGGAACAAAACAGAAAATTTTTAACCAATAATAACAATTATAAATAAATTAAATAGCAAAATGAACAGGTCGTGGACTAAATACGAAGGTAATACCAAAATGAAGAAATCCTTACCGATATATACTGCTCGATGTAAAAGGATTCAGTTTTCAACAAAGCTTAACCTCTTGAAAAACAGGGCAACTGAGACTGGGCATGTGACTGAGTTATCACATGACACTGAAATCCCACGTGCCACAGCAGACCCCTTCCGGTCGAGGGTCATCAGAGTCCCTATATTAGCTATTACACCATTCACATTGACACTTTAATCAAATATAAATTCGACAGATGGAAGATATAAAAATCCTATTTGCTTGCAAATATTCCATATTTTCTCGTCTTTAAACAGTTCTTCTAAGAACTCATCTCTTTTTCTCTTAATGTGCTCCAATTAGGCCATTGTTATATATTGGTAAATGTGTTTATATATAAGCAGTTTCAGAACGTTCGAAGATTATTACCAATCACCATTATGGTATATACGTTGCTTAATATACAATGGCCGATATTTTTTCGCATCGATCAATTTTATATTTTCGCCTGATTTTTTCATCATCGTTGTAAGTATTATTATGTGTCGATACCACCACTTACATGTAAATACCCTACCAGAAACATTTACAAATTATTTTGTTGTTAATAACCAAGTTCACTTCATAAGTCCTATAAAAGAACTAATTATGCAAAACATACACTTTCTTACAAAGGGGTTGATGTTTGGAATGAACTAGACTCTAAACTAAAAAATATCAAATCCACTCACATATTCAAAAAAAAGTAAAAAAGTACATCTTACAAACTCAAGAAAACTAGGGAAATATGTATATTGCAATTATTTTTTGTATGATTGCAGTGTATATGATTATTTGTATTTATGATTTGTATATATATAGTGTTGTTGTATATGTATATCTATGCATGTGTACGATATGTATGCGTGTGCTTGCATAAATATATGTATGCATATGGTACACTGCTAAATTTTATTGTGTGTAATGTACTGTAGTACAAAATACACTGTTATCCAAACCACATAGGCTTTCATACTGTATATACTGTAATATCCATAAAATATCCTTCATATCTTTTTATCATTTTTATAGCTTATTCTTCTTTATATTCAAAAACTTTGAACTGACTTTAATTAATAAATTAATAATTATAATCTGATGTAAACTAGACGTCTTAATAAAAAGCCAGTTATGGTTTCTAGTAGGCCCCTAGCCCTAACAATTATATCAATCAATGTACATAAATGAATAGATTATATGGACGAAAATTTAAAAAAAAAGAAAGAAAAAAGTTTGCTAAAGAACACACATATAAACATTTTGCCAATTTGGTGAATTATTTCCTACATTTCTAAACACGATGATTTTTTATTCACATGCATATAAAGCATTGTGTTTGTGGTGTATAAATAGCTTGCGTATATATTTAAAAGTATGAGCTCCCGTGCGGGTGGACCGGTGCGGGTGAGATCTCTGCAGAGACTCTGCTGAAGGTAACCCTTATACCGTAACCTCCCGTTGAGGGGGGTAGTCATGGGAACAGAGAAGGGGGTTCATTTTTTCTCACAGACCATTTTTACTTTGTTGAACTGTATTTACATTGATTATTTTCAATTCAACAGATAATAAACTGCTTTTTCTTCCACGCTTTTTCTTCGATTATTTTCATTATTCACTCTTTCCTGACAGGCAGAAGGAAAGACGCTAATTATTCAATTCTGTCATTAATAACTGTGGTCAGGAATACATCGGTCAGACTAAACGTCAGTTTCGTACGAGTTTAAAAGAACACCGAAAGGCTGTTTATCAAAAAAGGACAAGTCTGCTTTGTCGGAGCACGCGTTCGTAACCTGTCATATGAAATTGCGTGGAAAAATTCCAAAATTATTACCACTAATCGGCAGTGCCGTCAGAGACCTTTTCTGGAGGCTTATCAGTAGCTTATCAATAGCATAGGAGCATATCAATAGCGCCAAGCCCCATTGAATCGCGATAACCGTGGTTTATTACCAGAAGCTTATTTGCATCTTGTTAATAGATAACATCATCATCGGTTCAATGAGGATCGTTGTAAAGTTAGGATCCCTATTGATACCACCCCGGCTGATGAAGACAGTAACATTTAGTTACGTTCAAAAAAGTTTTTAAAGCAAGATTAACGTCAAACTGTATATTATGATTTATCACCTGTTTGCGTTGGGAAATTATTTGTTAAAAGTCGAATGTTGTCGAACTTCCAGATTTTTCGCATTGTGCACATTTCTTTCGCACATCCAATAATCTGCAGTGTTTTTATGGCCATTATGCAACACTTTCAAACAATTCCGACCATTTTAGTACGATTTAGTGCCAAATTTAACAATGGTCGCTTATGTACTGGTAGGTAACAGTTATTAAGGGACTAAATCATTTTTTCCGAGAACGGTTACACAAGTCTAGCTATATGCAGTCCCTCATGTGCAAGTAGGTTTGTAAACTACTTCATAATGCCATAGTTTATAAAGAAGGTCGGTTACCATAATTTTTTCCTTAATAATACTTTCCTTTTACAACTTTTACGTGTTATAAGAGAAACTTAGAGAAAAAATCATTTCAACTTACAATATTTTACGGCCTTTCTTTATCATAATAAACCCTGTTAGCTGTTTCTTTTTTCCTAAAATACCATGTTTTCTTATATAAAATTACTAGTTGCGAAAATAAATAATAATCTTTGTCAAAAGGTTAAAGAAAAACTTGTGCAATGCGGTTTTACTCAACTCGTAAATTGGTCACAATGACGTCGCCATACATATAGTAAGAGGTGATCTGCGATATGCCATGTCTTCCAAACAAGGTCGGCGACCCCAACCTTTTTTTTGTTTTAATATAAGTATATCAATAACTATAAGACTGGGAAATTTCAGCAAATTTTCATTTCGGAAATAATTACTGAGGAATTACCTTAACGACTATTTCGTATGCTGTTATGGATTTTGACTGATCTGAGGCTTCCTCTCTTCGCAACAGGTACTGAGTGATGATGGCAAAAATTCCGGGCGTCTTTTACTCTGCGTGTCGCGGCTAGCGAGTTCTGACTATATCTCAAATTGACTATTTAAAATCCTTGCAATTGTTCAGTGATGCTTCTCTCGCACGGTCTATATGGACGAGGCAAAAAAATTATTGTATCTCAAGATACGTATACCCAAGTTGAGTTCTTCTGCCACACGAAATAAGGCCGAGAAACAGCAATGCAACTTGGACTCCCTGAACTAATGTAAGAATATTATACTTTAATATTTATCTTGTAAAATTGACCTCAAACACACAGAATATCAATCGAACAGTATATAATAATAATAATAATAATAATAATAATAATAATAATAATAATAATAATAATAATAATAATAATAATAATGGTTTATTTCATAATCAATAGCTAATAAAGCTAAATTACAATATGTTTACAAGATCTAAATTTTAATAATTAAAAGAAACAGTCAATATTCTAATGTTACTGCATGCTTAATAACATGATAATTTACTTCTCAGTATAACTATATAAATAAATACAATATACTAAAACATTCTGTAGCAATAAAAATTTACTAAATATCAGTTGGAGTAAATGGTTTTAAGCTTCAAGTTATACTGTTCATGAATAGAGTAAACTATTGGACTATATTTAAATCTTTCAGTTTTATACATATAATTATAATAGCTTTGTTCATTTGTTCTGGTATCTCTCTCTCATGTGTCCGATTTTTTTTGGAAGAAGACTATGCAGCTTATGACTTGATTTGGACATATTTTTAATAGGCCAACACACAAATCATCCCGGCGTTCTCTAAGGGACTTTAGGCCGGCCTTTTGTAATAATTTCTCGTAATCATACTCAGCGTAGATTATCCTAAGGGCACGCTTTTGAATTCTCTCAATATCTCCACTTTGTTCTATCGTCAAGTTCCCATTCCAAACTTGGCATGCATATTCGAGGGTTGGTCTTATTACCGCAATAAAAAATGTTTTCAAATCATTCGTAGGAGCACCATAGCTTTTCAGAACCTTTAAAAAGTATAGGCGCTTAGCTGCCTTTTTTGTTATATAGGCAGTGTTGGTGTTCAGGTCATCATCAACCCATAGCCCCAAGAGCTTATATAAACTGGCATTATCCATGGCTTGCTCTGCAATGTAGATAGGATGGATATCTGTTTTATTCGTACGAAAATCAATCTGCATTTCCTTACATTTTAGCGTTAAATTCCTTGTTGTTCTCGTGCAAATTGTAAAACACTCTCTACATTGGTTTGACAGTTACCAATAGGACAGCCTTAAATATGATTGGTATACAAACATGTATTTTCGAGCAACGTGTTAACAACGTAGTTTCAATGACGTAATCCACCATCGGGGGATCCGGACCCCTTTACAAGTGCTCAGGCCCCACACCACCCCCCTTTTCACAAAGACTAATGCAGTTCGCTGAATTTCAGTTGTTCCCTGGTTCATATCTGTTTGGATGCCTCTTCGTGCGTTGTGATCTCCTAGGACTCGAGTCCATACTTCCTTCTGGGATGTCCAATTGAATTGTTTCTTGCACCTGGTCGTCTCTTTCTCGGTCATCCATGCCAATATCTAACTCAATATCAACGGTTGTTGACTGGGCCTGACTTGTGCATGGCTCGACACTGCTGGACGTTGTTTCCTCAACATTTGGCTCTAAATACGGTTTCAGTCTGTTGTAATGAACAATTCTAGAACGCCGACCATTGACTTATTTAATCTTATAGTTCAATCCAGGCTGTCCTTCTCGGTTGACCAATGCCTTCTTAACTTTCCATGGTCCTGACCACTTCATGGCTAGCTTCTTCTGTACGGACATTGGATCATTTATCCACATTTTATCTCCCTCTTTATGTGGTTTGTGATGTGCCAACTTGTCGTAGTGAATCTTTTCGCGTTTTTGACCAAAACCAAGGTTTTCTCTTGCGTCTGCATACGCTTCTTCATACTTCTGAATCACCTGTTGGACATACTCTCCGCGGGTTATGTTTGATCGGATGGCGCTCCACCATAGATTGATTAGGCAGATTGAGTTCTCGACCCCGGTCCAAAAGGAACGATGTGTAACCTGTCGAGGAGAGTACCGTTGAGTTGAAAGCCATCTAAATTTGGGGAAGGTGATCGTCCCAATCCAATCCATTCTTAGCTGCGTGTTTTGACAGCATCGATTTTATAGTCCGAAAGTCTCTTTCGCTTAAACCATCGCCTTCCCAGTGATACGCTGTAGTACGTGACTTGTAGATGGACATCTTCTGAAACAACTGGCTTACTAGCTCACTCTCGTATTGTCGACCCTGGTCGGAATGTATCTGATGTGGCGCACCTTCTTGGGGAATGTATCCATTGAAGATCATGTCACTAACGGTTGCTGCATCCTGTTTGCGTAGGGCGAATAGACGATTTATCTTCTTCGTAAAGGCGTCAGCCATAATCAGACAATATCGTTTCCCCTTTCTTGATACCGGTAGCTCAGTAATATCTGTAGTTACCAATTCTCCAGCACTATTCACCGTGATAGGGTTTAACGGCGCTCGTAACTTTGGTACTGGGGACCTACGGGCTTGACACTTAAGGCACTTCAAACAATACATCTTCTCATCTCTTGACAATCCCGGCCAATAAAAACGCTTCCAGATTGACTCTTTGGTTTTATGTTCTCCTGTATGGCCAGAACACTTTCCTTCATGCATCTCTTTGATAATACTTTGCCTTAGCGTGCTTGGAACTAGTTGTTGCGTCACAGGTGAATGAGGAGGTGTTCGTACAAGAATTCCATTCTCCAAGTGAAGTGAATCAAACTTGTGCCACAGGGTCCGTACAGTGTACGACAGGCTCTTTGCGATCTTCTCCATTTTTTTTTTGGTTGTTCTCTAACCATGCAATTACTTGAGCTACTTCAGCATCACTGCGCTGGGCTGTCTTCATGCCAAAACCAGAATTCAGGTCCACTTTGTGTACACGTCTCTCCGGTAAGTCTTCACCCACCTGGAATCCAATACGACTAAGTGCATCTGCGACGCTGTTCTCAGTTCCCTTGATTGGTCGGATTGTCATCCCATTGAATTCTGCTAGGTCTGCTAGAAGTCTTGCTCTTCTTCCAAATAGATCTTTCATTTCACTGACTCTTAGGAGTGCCTCATGATCTGTAAACATCTCGAATTCCTTTCCCAGTAAGTAATGACGGAAATGTTGTACTGTCAGTGTCTCTTGCTGCCATTGCTTCTCGGTCATACGTTGACATATTCCTCTCCCTTTTTCTCAGAGCCCGACTGTAATATGCAACTGGATGAAGTGCGTTCTCAGGATCCCTCTGTAACAAAGCTCCTTCAACAGCTACTTGGGACGCATCGCTATGAACAATGAACGGTGTATTATGATCAGGATGTATCAAAACTGGTGCATTTGTGATTGCATGCTTTAGCTTCTCAAAAGCGCTTTGTGCCTCATCTGACCACTGGAACTTTCCTGTCAGCAATCGTAGAGTAGTTCTTAATAACTTACTTCACCAACTGCACATACTTTAAAACGACTGCAGTTCCTTCACACTTTCTAGCTTTGTCCACTTGAGCCAGTTTCGTATAGCAATGTCTTCCGGCGGACGAATACCATCACTGGATACCTCGTGACCCAAAAATATTATCTTAGATGCTCCAAAAGTACATTTAGATGCTTTGATCTTGAGGTTGTGTTTTCGAAGTGCATCAAACATAGCCTGCGTGGCGGCGTTAGGGGGAGGGGGAAAGCGGAAAGGCGAAGTGGGAAGGGGGGAGGGAACGCCTGCACGAAAGACCTATGTTTTTGGATTTCCGCCCACATGAAGAACTGTCAAAAACAACCAATCAGCGACTAGCGGGCTTTCCTCAAAGATTAAAACATTTCGCTTCGGGCCGAATCGTGAAATATTCATGTCTGAAACTCCGTAAAAAGCTTGACTGCATCTGGTGGAAACAAGATTTATATTGAAAATTTATTCAAGCAATCGTGTAGACGTGGAAGCACAGAGTTGATTCTGACTGAGGCTTGTGAATCAATCGGCTTTGCATTACTACGCAGTGAAACGTTCTCCGAGCGTTTAGCCGTAAGTCTCTTGATTCTGAAACGTCGAAGGAATTCTCCGAAGGCCCAGAGAGCATTGTTGAAACACCTGAAGACAAGAACAAGGTAGAAATCACAATAATATAGCTGCTTCCCCTGCCAACTGATAATCACGCGCTCGCACGAACGTCTGGTAACTCTACCGAATCCAAAATCAAACTCTTGCCAAATCCCGTTGGTAATACCATCAAAACATCTTTTCCTGCCAGCAGCTCCCTCGTAGCAACTTTTTGTTCCTGTTTTAATTTAAAGCTACGATCAGCAACGAACTGAAGATCGGTTAAAGCTTTCGAAAGAAAATAATCTACCAACACGGTTTTTCTAAAGTCGCCATTTTTAAATGTTTATTTCCTGACAGTAAACCCTGAATACTAATGAGTTGAGATAGCCAATCAGAATTTAGCGTCCTCTGGTGGACGTAGAAATAAAAAAAACATGGGTATTTCGTGCAGGCGTTCCATCCGCGCTCTGAATGCCTGCTTTGCAGGCTACATCAAACATTTCTTGAAGATTCGTTAAGTGTTCCTCAAATGTTTCTGATATCGAACATGCATTATCAAAATACAGTACAATGCGTCAGTTCAGAAGGAATATGGTTGAATACACAGGAGCAGACTTCAACCCTTCTGGCATGACCAACCACTGTCAAAGTCTCTTGGGTGATCTTAAGGCTGTTTTCTCCTGATCTTCTTTCCTCAGCGGTATTTGATGATATCCTTGGGCATGGTCCACTGTGCTGAAATACTTGGCGTTTTGAATTCTATCCAGGCACTGTCCTATGTGAGCTGTCGGGTATTGATCAGGTGATGATATCTTATTGAGCGGACGATAGTCTATTGCTATACGAATACGCCCATCTTTCTTCTTTACTGGGACTATTGGAAATTCCCATGGAGAATAAGAATGTGTGATCTGCCTCTCTCTGGGTTAACCAACCCTGCTGGCAATTGTTTCTGCTTCATTGGTTACAACACAATGTTCGATTGTGTCGTTGGTTAGGCCATGATTGTTTCGGTGATCGAATATGTCCACATTCTTTCGCAACAATTCCTCCATCTGTGTATTCTAGGACTGTGAATGATTGTCACCAATTTTCACTTCTGGTGACCGCATAATATGAAGTTTCCGTACTTGCACCAACTCCCACAATACTGTTGGACCCTCTGTGTCTGTTGACGATTCACCAGTCTCTGTAAACTCAGCTAGCTATATTCGGGCATCTGTAAACCTTAATTGGCTTGTTCCATATATTTGTGACACAAAGTGGTAATTTCTTTGAACCCTGTTGAACTTGGACAGGGGCAGCCAATAATCCAGCCAATAATCCAGCCAATAATCCAGCTACTATTCCGGTAAATGGTGCCTCGGTTTCAGCACCTATCAACAGCTTTTATTCTCCAGGTCGAATAATCATGCTTTCCTTGAGTCTGATGTGGTAACATCTGGCAGTAATAACACTTTGACTTGCACTGTTAGTATTGCCAACTACAATGCCATCGACAGACATAGATCCTGTAGCTACATTTATGTTTCCATCAAGCTGCTTCAGCAGTGCCATTCCCAAGATTCCATATTCTAAAGACTTCATCACATAAAATAAACTGATAACTCTACTTCCACTGTTAACTTTGCTGATAAAACACCGGTGCACTTCACCTCTGAACCATCAACACTAACTGGTTTCTGTCCAACATATGCTGTAATACGTCCACAGTACTTCACTGCAAAGTCATGTGGTAGTAAGTTGATTTGTGCTCCAGTGTCACACAACAAGTTTAATTTCCGATTGTTTATCAGTGCATTAACCATAATAAGATCATCATTTTTGGCTGAGAGTGTATGTAATATATAGGACTGTTTATGCCTGGTGACCCACTCCCATCCTCTTGGAGTTTAAAGGACATGGAACTGGTTTGCTGGAAGTACAATATCTTGCTGTGTGGCCCTTTTCCCAGCATCTCTGGCAAGAATCTTTAAAAGGACATTCTCTTCTAAAATGGGGTCCCTCGCAGATAAAACATTGGCATTGTTGTCATCACTTTTTCACTCTTCTAGAATAGCACATCTGGCTCATCTATTCCAACTGTGTTAACTCTGATCTCCGCTTTCCTGTCCACAAAAGTTTGTTCAAGATCACACGCTATCTTGACAAGTTTACTGGATCCTTTTCAGATTTGTACTGTAATTTAAGGTGTAAACCCAACGCCTGATCTGAACAGGATTTCGCATCAAACAGCGAAGAGATAAAACAAGATACACGAATAACTTTAACTGACTCTTGGGCCAGATCGGAGTCGGGAAAAGCAGGCTTATACTTTTATTGTATACGCCAGAGTATTTCACGGCTCAAGTTTAGCACGTGAGATCTTTGTTAGTTCACAATAGTGTTCGCCAACGGTTTTCCTTTCACCAAACTCGTACAGAAACTTCTAACGAAATTCTTTCGATGTTTTTGTATCACTTTCAATCGTTTTCCAGAACTCGTCAGCTCTCCCAGTAGCCCACTGCCAGTTGCTCATCCGTCCATTTCTTAGCTGTCTTGGCTTTGTCGAGTTGTCGAAGCCATGATTTCGGGTCTTTCAATCCATCATATATAGGCAATTTGATTCGTAAACTGTCCGTCGACTGTTGCGTATTCACAGCTTCTACAGATCCGTCTTCATCCGACATATTGACCGTACCGCTGCCGCCACCAGTATACTTTAATATTTATCTTGTAAAATTGACCTCAAACATACAGAATATCAATCGAACAGTATATATTTTCGAGCAACGTTTTAACAACGTAGTTTCAATGACGTAATCCAACATCGGGGGGTCCGGACCCCTTTACTAGTGTTCAGGCTCCACACTAAAATACTTTTTGGAATCACAGTCGACTTTTTAATACCAGCACTTCACTAGAAAGATAAACATGTTTTATTCGGAAAGATTTGAGACGTCATATGTTCTCAAAATTTGAGAATGCATATGTTCTCATCCTTGCAACAAAAGAGAAAGGCGAGACCAGTTGTAATGTCAAAAACTTACTTTGCTTTCCTGACAAACAAACGCTTGATATGAAAATCGCACGCTGCATGTAACACTTGACCTACAGTTGCGTTGGTTTAGCTGAAAAAGGGTTAGGGTTAGGGTAAATAAGAGTAATCTCCCTCGAGATTAATGACAATTCTAAATTCCATACCCCCTCCCTGTTAAAAAATATCCCAGAATATTAATGGTTACACGTGGCCAGCCTCGACCTGGGGAAGAGGTTAGATGGGATGACTCTTAGAACTTTTCCGAAGATGGCGCCCAGTCTGTCGGCTTAGTGTCGGCTTCGGAAGCCAAGAGTGCTACCCTAACCTTAACCAACCTTAATCATAACCCTAAGCAACCCTAACTACAATCCTAATCCTAACCCTTTTCACGGTTTTCCGAAGGTCGACCGAATCCGACTGCGCGCCAACTTCGAAAAAGTCCCACAGAGCGCAGATAAGATCCTGGGCACGAGGTTGCGATTACCCCAGCTGAAGAATATTCTAGATAACGGTAAAATGGCCAGTTATGTAGTTTTTATCTAAAAGTGCCTTGAAATGAATAATTTTTTTCTTTATCATTCACCGTTGTCTAGCCATTAGCATTTGAAATGTTAGCGTGATCACGTCACAAGGTGGACTATTAAAGTGTTCATATTTCATAAAGTATGACTTGGACAAAGACAAAACATGTCAGCAATGTTGACCTACAAATGCTCGGCTCATTATTGATGTTTGTATAGTTACCATGGAAACATACTAGGTTCGAGACCCTTTTATCCTTATTTCATAAAATGTAATTTTCTTGTTTTCTGTATACCTGTTGTTGGCTTTGCTCTGTTTATGTGTTTGGCATGACGTACTTAATAAGGGAAATGACAGTGTTTGTCCAAACGATGCCTCGTACTAAAACTAGAGCAAGTTTTTATTTACTCCTTTCAGGAACCTGGAGCCTAGCATATTACCATGGTGACCACGAAAAATAGTTTATCACATAGCTTATTGTAGTAGTTGAAATATTACTAGGTTTCGTAGTTCCCGTGAAAACACTTCACAAAATATCAAGACTTTAATATTTCTCTAGTATAGCATCTCTACATTGTGACGTCATCACGCTAGAATTTCTATGCTTATAACTAGACAATGGTGAACGATAAAGAAGAAATTTAAACAGATTTAGTCATCATTCAAAATTAACTTTCGAAGGAAGACATTATGGAAACTGGATTTTTTTCATCAACCTCGCACCCAGGTCATTTTGCAGCTCCACGGTGGAAGGTCGGCGAAAATGGCCCTGGGATTGGCTGGTCACATGACACCCAGAATTTCTGGATGTTTAGATATGATAATTTTTGTGGTCTTTGTTAGATTTCCTTTGTCTACTTTGTTGACCTGAATAAATGAGATTCGTAGGCAAAAAGCAACTAATAAGCTTAATAATCCATGCACCATATATCTATGGTTATCTCTTACAAAAGGTATGAAGAAGCATATATCCAATTTAGCGAAAGCTATCACTTCTAATTTGCTGTACAATTTGAAGATGAATAAATTATACTCGCCTGAATTAATTGAATTTTATTACAAACCAATCGGATTATAGAATGGACCAGCCGATCCTAGGGCCATTTTCGCCGACCTTCCGCCGTGGAGGTAAAATAACCTGGGAACGAGGTTGTTTTTTCATTTCATAGCCACATAAGGTGTGACCTTTGGGATCTCAAGAGATGCTGCATATAATTATCGCATATTCACCTTAAGGGGGGAAAGAGACATCCTATATGGGGAAGACTAGGTGAAACAAAGATTTTCCAAGGGTGGAACAAAGATTTTCCAATATAAATAACTATATATAATTGTACCATAACTGCTTTTCATGGTCAACCCGCCTTTCTTCTGATCAATCAATTCACTCTAAGAAGTGTATCATATGTATCATATCCATAAATTGTTACCCTGAGGATTATTCTGAAATAGAATCACAAACACTACACATCTTTACATGCAGAAGCGTTAATTAACTTGTCAAAAAATATTTCGTGCAATTAAATGGTTAATAAGCGCACCGTCCCCATTCCCTTTGACGCGGAGCTCAATTGGTTGAGCAGCGGACCAGGTTCCCCGAAGGTGAGTTCATATCCCGCGCGAGTCAATAATTTCCGTTGACTTATGCCAAGATAGCGTTAGACTTCGTGTGAGGTCCGACGGGAATGGTGGGATTGTCGTGGAATCGCCGCTTATTGTCTCAGCGAGAATAAGTTGTGGATGCCAAACTTTAGTTGACCGAGGCAATGAGCGGCGCGGAGTGGTAGTCCGTGCTAGTGTGGCGAGACGACACCGTACGTCGCCGAATCAAACCGACTTTCGTGGCATATTAAGCAATGAAAATAGGTTGAGGGAGTCGGGAAGTGCCAGGTTCGAACCCTTCATGATCTGGCTAGCCGTGTTAAAACAATAGACAGCCATTGTCCGAGCCTGGGAAGTGCAACCGGTAAAGCGCTTCATGTTTTCTGGCAGGTTTGTTTGACTCCTTGGGTATATTTAGTACGTCTACTCATATAGTGAGATGCGGGCAGCTGTTGATAAAATATAAGTCAATATATAGAACCGGACGAAATAGTTAACCACATTTATGTCAACAACAAAATTCCAGAACAAGGAAATAGTAAAGTCTGCCAAGCAATATGATTGGCTTGTATAAGTACTAGACTTTGCTATGTTGTTACTTCCTATGTTGTTCCGTAAAAAACAAACTGCAAATATAAGCTTATATATTAAGTTAGGTTATAGTGCGAATAGAATGTGATTATAAAGTGTGACAAATATGTCAATGTTGTTGTAACTGACGATTCTTGAAGAAGAAAGTAAAGGACGAGGAAAGAACAGAAAGATAGAACAAAGACTTTCGTTGAGTTCCACACCATACCTCCATTGACTATGCTTCCGCAGTAAAATTTTGTAATGTTTAAATTCATATAACACTTGTTCTCCAAGAATTAATGGATATCGCACTTGAGTTTGGAAAAATATTCATAATACCAATAAAAAGTTCTGAATTTCCTTTATACTTTTTGGCAATATTTTTCCACGCGAATTCTAATAGCGAGAATGCTCAAAAATGCCATCTACTGTATTTATAAACCTACCACACCCATTTTCTATTGTTCCCAATCGGTTTTGGTATCTTACTCAAGACCTCATTATCGACAGGGGAGATTGGGGCTGACTTTACACACATTACAGATCTTGAATTAGAAATTCAAGACTTGGTATAGGTCTTGAATTTAAATTCAAGACCTATACCGAGTCTTGAATTTCAAATCAGTCAAAACCTGGAATTAGTGTTCAATCAAATAGCAGTGAATACAGAAGAATTTTCACTCCACAAGAAATTTACTCAACATAGACAAGTTACACATAAGTTTTTAATCAATTCACAACAAAATTTTCCAAAACCTCTTGAGAACAATAGAAAATGGGTGTGGTACGTTTATAAACAACATAAAAGCCTCGTGGTCGGTCTTTCATTGAAATTCAATGAAAGACCTCCCACTCGGTTTTTATCCTATATATAGATACCTCAAAATTACTCCTCTAAGAAGACGCAGCATTGGCGTAAACACCATGAAGTGTGAAATCTGGAAATATAACTAAAGGTCAAAAGTATATGGCAGATATAGCCATGTAAAAATTCATGAAGCCAGAATTAGTTTAGAAAAATAGCTTTCAACGAAATTAGTTTGGTTTACTGATGGTCAAACATTAATTTATTACGGCGAATTCTGGAATGCTTACTCTATACTACACTACAGTGAGTGTCAGGGTCATGCTTCGCTTGTTTTCTTCACACATTTTAATGCACGCCTATAATTCAACTCGCGAATGAATCTTATATCAAAACAAATCTCAATGTATAAGGAACATTCTTATAAGGAAAGTAGAAGGATGTGTACTAGCTAAAAGTGACAAACACTCCATGAACGCAGCAAAAAAGAATCAAGAAATTATAATGTTTGTCATCATTTGACATTGTCTCAACGATGTGTTGTTGTCAAACAATTTTCCATAGAATGTACATTTGAATTTCACTTACCACAGCACGATTATATACTGCGTATTTTTATCAGCATATACATTACGTTATCGGAATTTTTTTGTCCGAACTGGGGATTTTCTACCGCATTTTGATTTTAATTTAACCGAAACTCTAACTATTTTCTCTTGCTTTTTCTTCTTTATAATCTTTATATTCTGCTACAAATCCACTGGCTTGAACACGCAGCCGTCCATGCCTCGTACTAGATCCGACAGCTGTCGCTTACAAAGTTTAAATTTGATGGCGCAACAAGACTATCTACAACGCTGATGCACTGCGAGAGAAAAATAGCGCACCGCGTTATAGAACTAACACTATGAATAGGCAAACCGTGACAGTTCAATTATTTTCTCAACGACATATTACTCCGCTACCAAGTCAGAATCCGAGTTTCTGAGTTCGACATTTCTGAGTTCGACATTTGGCCCAATAATTTGATACAATAAATATTCACTTCATGAGCTATGCGAGGCTTGAAACAAAAACACAAGAACAGGCAAAGCATGACCCTGACACTCACTCTTTAAAGTGTCTATGTTAAGTCAGGGAATTTGCATATTTCGAATATTTGGGTTATTCTAAGGACAATTGTAATATATCTTGTCTGACGAAAATCTAATCTTCATGGAATTTTTCGCTCTCGAATTCGGCTATTTTGCCCTTTTTGGCAAAAGTACTGGTGACTACTGTTGGGATGGCGTTTGGCGCCGGAAGCGACATCATATTGAGAACTCTCAAGAAGAAGAACAACAGACCTAAAGACTCGTGTGCTGAAATATTGCTCAGAATCTCTCTTTCCGCGAAATTCTTTAAGATTTAAACTTTTACTGGAGCATTGTCATGGAGCTTTTCCGAGTTAAATGACAGCCAGCCAGGATGACTCGGAAACTGATTTATAGCCGCGTACAGATGGGAGTCGAAGACGACGTATTTGTCAACAAACCCCTCCGCAACACTGAAGAGAGAACAGTGGTACCATACGAAGGCGAACCTGTCGCCGATGCAGACTGGATCGCGAATTACAACGAGCAAAGACGTCTCGAGCAAAGTAAATTACACGAAGTTCCTTAGATTCCGCTTGAATAGATGCGTCGCTGTGCAATGTTGTTCAGTGTTCTTATATTATTATTATTATATAACTAATACATGTATTATGGAGACACGAAACAAAATACATGTATATTAGTCATATATAATAATAAAAGAACACTTACCAACTTTGCCCAGCGACGCGTCCATTCAAGCGGCGTCTAAGCATCTGTAATTTACTCTACTCGAGACACCTTTGCTCGTTGTAATTAGGCTAATTAGCAATCCAGTCTCCATCGCCTTCGTTTGATCAGATGCGCACTGTTCCGTGTGTTCTGTGTTGCGAGGGTTTTGTTGACACTTGACACAACTGCGATGTCTTCGACATCCATCTGTAACCGGCTCTAAAATTAGTTTCCGAGTCATCCTGGCTCTCATTTAATTCGGAAAAGCCCGATTACATTGCTCCAGTAAAAGTTTAAATCAAAATGCACAAATAAATTCCGCGAAAAGAAAGATTCTTAGCACTATTTCAGCACACGAGTCTTTAGCTCTGCTGTTGTTCTTCTTTGAGAGTTCTCAATATGATGTCACTCCGGCGCCAAACGTACGCTATTCTCTCAACAGTAGTCACCAGTACTTTCCATCTCAAGATATGTTACACATTTTCCAACTCAAGTATTCGAAATATGCAAATTGCTTGACCTTGTAGGAACTTTAAGGTAAAAATTTAAATGTTCGAACGTAGGGCAGACGTGCAATTGACATCCAAAATAAACATTTTTGTGACACAATCTAAAACATGTAAAGTGTATACATTTTTAGAAAATAGCGAAGCAAACACTTAACTCAGACAAACAAACCAAATTTGAATCTCAAGGGATTCCTAAATAGCAATTTTCTATTGTTGGAAATAGCAAATTTATTTGGTTGGGCAAGAATTTAGATTACAAAATACTTGCTATACTATAAGTAACTTTTGCTAGTAACAGTCCTTCATGCATTTTCAAACAACGAATTCAAGTGTTAAATCTGTTATCTACACAAATTTCTTCTGGCTCTTAATTACTTGGGCCACTGTGGTGAGCACAAGTCTTAAATCCAGCTTGATTTCTGTGTTCGTCATGTTTTTATACGTCGAGAGAATGTAATTATTGCGTGGGCGTATAAATCGCGAATTAAAGCGATTTCGGCCAGTTTTATTGTCAATGAATCGCAGTCTGAAAAGCATTTACGAGACCTGTAAACCCGCAAATTAATGCAAAGATTCTCTCCAAGATAACTGGATGACTGAGAGAAACACAGATGAGAGATTAAAGAGAGAACCGTGGACGAAACGTCAACATAACAGAGATAGTCGTTGCAAGGCAAAGCGATTTCGGACTTTCGTTTTATTGACAATGAATCGCAGTTGGAAAGTTTACCGAGACCTGTAAACCTGCAAACCATTGCAAAGATTCTCTCCAAGATGAAAGAAACACAGATGAGAGATCAATCATGAAGACAGAATGGACAGCCGAAGGACAAGGAAATATTATTATGCTGTGTTGACATTTATCCCGCGAAACTCCGTAATATTAAATCATTATGAAACGTTGTGTTTTTGTCCGATTTAAATCAATTCTATATCGAAATGATCACTTGAATCTGGCGAATCGAACGCTGTGGTCATTAAAATGTGAAGATCAGATGTTATATGAGAAAATGCGTATTAGCAATTATTGAAGCGAGACTCATCTCTGAAATCAAAGGACATGGCTTCAAGATCTATTCGTCGTTTACCCGATGATTTAATGCTTTTATGTCCATTAAAGCGATGTAATTTCGTAACAGATATGTTTCGTATACCTTTCCGTTGATTTTTATATAAATTTTGACACACAAAGACCTTCAATCGAACAGATATATTAGAAAAAATAGCATTGCCGTGTTTACATTAAATTTCGTCTGCGTGTCAGGCGTTCTGCATTTGGGGGGAGGGGCTAGCCTGCGTATAGACGCCTGATTTTCTTCGTCCCAACTTGCTTCTAAAAGTTTCCCACTTTAAACGAGCGCTGCACAATGCCTTCAGTGCCTGATTACAGAAATCAGTGCATTAAGAATTATCCTTTGTAATATAAGACAAGTGAGCGGGTTTTCTAATTCCAACTGTCTAACATGCCAAAAATGCATACTCATCTCCGCACGCAATATGCGCGCCATGTCCCTAAAAATAGCCCAAGTTAACGCCTAGCGGGCGTCTTGTTTATGTTATAAATTCACTGCCAAAAGTTGAATATTTTGTATTAACCCATTGTGTTTTTGTAGGGCCAACAATTTTGCTGTCTAATCTTTCAGGATTAGATCAAAATACCCCTTGTTCCCATCGATAAGCTACAGTAAAATGACGTTGCTGATTGCAAAACTTGTCTTGGGAATCTTGTTTTTGGTCAACGAGATGCAAGAAACGAAATGTTATAGTGAATTTGATCACTCCAAGACGGTAAGCAAACCAACAAGTTAAATTTCCTTCTACCGCGAGATACATCGTTTTGGTCTGCCTACATTTCTTTATATTCAAACTATATATATATATATATATATATATATATATATATATATATATATATATAATATATATATATATATATATATATATATATATATATATATATATATATATATATATATATATATATAATATATATATATATTATAAGTAAGTACAGTATATAATTATAACCTTTATTGTATATCAGTCTCGATAGCTTATTATTTAGAGCGTCACATCGGCAATCAGCAGTTTACATGGAACTTTTTTTCTGGGGATTTGAATTTGACGATTGTCCATTGATCTATAATAAGCGGTACATTAATCGCCTGTTAAAATAACTTAAACCTCTCACATGTGGAGAGAGTAGCCAGAAAACAATTGTCGTTTGGAAATTATTATATGTTTTTATCCTGAACGATAGCAATCCATCATTTATATATACGAAATTATATTTTACGATAATTGTTTATCTTAATTAATAACCTAACGGAATGTAGTTCAGGGTGGTTTCTTTTCACCTTGGAGGTGAAAAGAAAATATAAATCATGTTTGTTATAATTTAGTGTTATGTATAACAATGGTGGCGAATCTAATTTGTAGCAGCTTAGCCGTTTTAGGAGCAGTTAACATAGAGGCGAGCAAGCTCTCTTACCGACCTTGCTCGGTAAGTCTCGCTTATATGAGTGAATTTCATCTTCTATTATATATATAGATTTTCCACAAGTCGACAACTTTACGGTAGTTAAATAACCACGGAAGTTTACGGTAGTTAAACAACTACGGAATTTTGCCAAATATTTTTGCCAAATGATAATACTCGTGAATTTTCAAGTGTTATATATACTCAAGCCTTAAAACACTCTTTACTGAACATTTTACTGAATACATCAGAGAAAAATTCAAATCTTGCAATAATTTCTTAGATGTTGCCATCCTGTCATTGAGCTTCTCGAACTCAGGTGGGGAATATGCGGAGATTAACGATTTCGAAATGATCATGAGGTTACACGGATGAGAAATTGGTCGACACTTGATTAAAGTATATCAAAATGAATGAAAAAATATACAAACAAGTTCTGATCTATTGCTGCCGAAAGAGGAGAGCCTCTAATTTATAATTTATAATCTGAAGTAGGGTTTCGACTTTATTTAATGGTCTTTACCCATGAGATCTTCGCTAAAGCTACTCTGCGATCTCCCTTCATCTTCCCCAATATGTGGTTCCAATTGCCGTTAATACGTTTAAATAACTACGCAATTATACGGCAGGTATGCGCCAAAACGCAAATATGAAAAAACAATGTAGTCAAACAATTCGAAGAATAAAATATATTCTCACGGGAAATGGCCCAAATACCTTCAGTAAAATGTAGATTAAATAGTTCATCAATATATTAAGAGAATGCATTACCCTAGCGGGGATGAAATCAAATGTAAACATTGTTGAAAAGGAATTTTCCCGAATGATCAATTACTACTAAACTACTCTGCATTATGGCAGCGTGACAAGCTTGCATCCAATAGCTCTTTAAGCGGTTGCTATTAATAGCTCAAAATGATGACAAACAAACCAAATTTGACTCACAAATGATTGCAAATGAGCCATTTTCTTTTGTTATGGCCGCAATAATTATGGGTAAATGCGGACAAACATGGGTACTGACGTCATCTCTACAAAGTGCTATTGTATCCCAACAATGTATTGTGGTGCGGAAACAAATTGGATTTTGCTCGTTCTATATAAGGCTATTTTTCAGACACAGTGGAGTAAGAATTGCACCGAGTAAGGAAGCGTTATGCACGATTTTTATTAGGGTTTGTCGTAATTGCTTTCGTAGTGTAGTTGTTAGTGTGTTGGATTGTGGTGCGGAATTCTCGGTTCGATTCCCTCTATCGAATATTGTGATATATTTTCCTATTCCAATTTATTTTCTTCGTTCTTTTTCTTTCTTTGCATTGTTGGCATAGTATTAAAATTATCGTTAGGGTATGGTTAATATTAAGAATTTTGTATGGCTTAGTGTAAGTAAAATGTTTCGATTAGCAACCATTACTCAGTTCCAGTCTTTGCTGGCGGAAAATAACACCCAACATGAAGTAGTTTTTTCAACACCCGAAAATAAAGTTGTTTCCAGAATCTGATCATTGTGAATATTGCCTAAGGAAGTCAAAAATTATAAGTTTGCTTTAAAATGTTCAGTTAATAGGGTATTCACACGCGGAAGAAATGTGAAATATTTCTCGCGAAGGAAATTATACTGCAATTAAATTAATCGAACTATTATGGTGACAACAATTTTGTCTTCAATCCACGTAAATCAACCACATGCATGCATGTCCAGGAAGAAATTAATCCCACAGCGTAATGTCTTACGTTTATGTATAAGTTCAAGTTCAAGCAATCTAATTAACGATGTTAATCCTTTACCCAGCCGTGTGTTTTCTTTCGCACATTGGCATTGTGTTTTCTTTCCCACATTGGCATCGCACATTGGCATCGCACATTGGCATATATATCTTTTAGATTAAAGTAGAAAATACCGCTTGTGGGATTAATTTACCCTGCATGGACATGCGCACTCTGTGGTTGATTTAAGTGGTTGAAGACCATCTTTCCGATACTGTAATACTCATTAATATGTCAGATTTCTTAATTTGGTGCATGCTATATAACCAAGAAGCGCCAACGAGTAAATGACCAATATTCTCAAGCGCGCCTAAAACCACTATACATAACACGCACTAAGACAAGAAATGCGCCCGATTAATCGCAGTGTGTAAAACGTGGGTACTCATGCTTATGGCCTTTTTCGAATAACTTTCCATTACAAGTGCACAATTTTATAAACAACCAAACACGAAGTTCTTTATTTGAATAGTAATATTTAGTTGAAAAGGACCTTTCTGAAAATAACTTTTGTGAGACTTTCTGTGATTAAATAGTATTATTTTGGCAGCATAAGTACATCTGGATGGATCGTGCAACCTTTTCGCGAAAATGTATTGTGCTGCGATAGACAATTCGAAAAAAGGGCCACAAATTCCACAACAATTGAATCTTTGACAAGTAATTAAATTAACTACGAGTGGTTACCATGGTGACACCATAACATCGATCGCGATTGGCACTTATACTACTTGTTCCATATAAGGTCTTGGAATGAGCACATACATTGCCATAACGACCAAATACATAAACCGCACGTTTATGTGTGTTCTGCGCACTCTACAAAGTTTATTATTTTCCTACATGAGTACAGTGTATAAGTTTTGGTGAATAGTTGATGGTGGGGATCACCCCTTGGAGTTTAGTACCTCTACGGTTTAGGTGATTTTGGATTAGTACATTTCGACTCTGCTGACTAGGACAATCAGCGTTCTCAATTTTAAGGAATTCCTTAAATGAGTTAATTTTCTTTCAATTCCTTTTAAGGAATTCCTTAAATGAGTTATTTTTTCAGTCTCATAAATCGATCGCGATAGCTCGAGGCCTGGGCAAAACATACATGTGTACGATATTTAGTTAAATTAGTCAAATTTTACAATTTTAGTTTAATTAGGGATAATGATGAGAATTCCTGAAAAACTGAATTTCTTTTTTACTTGAAGCTCTTCATGCCATTATTTACCAACAAAAAGTGTCCATCACAATTTTAAGGAAATTCTGCTCAATCTAAGCAATTTTCACCCCAGAATCTAAGGGATTCGTAGCAACAGGAAGTGAGAGCCCTGGCGCGGCTTCCTCTCAAATTTCCGCGCGCCCACTATGGCAATTTGTATGCGAGCAACTGAGGACGAGGCCACTATAACTGAAATTATACCGAACATTAGACACCGCTAGAAAACAGATAAAATTAACCTCAAAATATTTAATAATTTAAAACACACATTCTGTTATGTCCGCTATCTTGGCGCCTGCAATGAAAATTAGGCAATGTACTGGGTACGAACGGGGTATTCGAACTCGAATCACCTGTTTGTATTCGTGATCAGCGTGTGATTCGAGGTCAAATACCATGCACCGGTATTATATATTGTAAAACAAGTACGAGTTGGCCCTGGGATAGTATTCATCGAAAAATACCATGGGCACGTGGTACAAACCGAGCTTTCTCATTGGACAAGTTAACTGTGAAGTATAATATTCCAAGTAATTATTAGAAAGATGCGGCACGGGTTTTCAACCCCGGGTGGTACTTGCTGTTGCTCTTCCATACTTTGCTTTGCTTTACACTATGCTTCAATCCTGAATCGGTGAATCCATGACCAGGATAGACTTGGCGAGTTCAAATTACGGGCTGGCTAGCTTGCATCAAGGATGACTTCACCACTTTACCATGTTAATTATTATAATTAATAAATAATTCCGACAGGGGGAGAGTCTCGAATTTAATTGAGGGACTGGGCACAGTCTATAATTTAATTTTATATCATATTTTGTTCAGGCGTTTACTCGGCGTACTCGACGAGGATAACTTGGAATCCGTAGACGGTCGGTAGCATCTTTAGTGGTTTAGAATATTATCAAAAAAATAGTCGTGCGTAAAAAGTTCTAAGATGCTACCGATTCCAAATGCGCCTTGCCGTAACTGTACAGCATGTTCAGTCTGTTGTCCTGACTGACTTTGACTGATGATAAATTCGAAAAGAAGCGAAAAGCGATTGTTGTAAAAAAAAACCAAAAAGTAATCGTACCAAAAAATAAAATGAAGATCGTCTACGGGCGTGAAACTAGCAGTAACAGCAGACAATCTTTAGTTATTTATCTATAGCGCTCTATATCTCAAGATATTGAGCACTCTTGAAATAGCCGATATAATTACAACAAATTCTAATATATATATATATATATATAGTGCCCTTAGTACATAGTGCCCTTAAACAAAATACCTCGGCACCAACGGGAACATTTTCTTGCGGCCGTTCCCGCTGTAACACATGCACTTTTCTCAATCCCACTACAGTTATTACTGCCCCCAAATTCGACCACACAATCCGTCATGCTTTTTCATGCACGTCCACCAACATAATTTATTGCATTTCGTGCGATAAATGCCCTAAAATCTACATCGGTGAAACTGGGCGACGTCTTTCAGACAGGTTTGCTGAACATCTTCGTTCCGTGAGGATCAATGATGGTGACAAACCTGTAGCCCGCCATTTCAACAGCTCCAACCATTTGGTTTCAGACATGAAAGTCTGTGCCATCCTTCCCATCTGCGGTGGCAACGATAACCGCAAGCGGCAAGAGAAGCGTCTCATTTTTAAACTTGGCACCACACATCCTCTTGGTCTTACGAACGTTGTTCTTTTATTTAATTTCCTACAAGTTTTTGGTTATTTTAGTTTGCTTGGAACCTTTATTATTATTAATTTTTTATTATTCGCGTATGCACTTTCATTCCTTTTCAAGTTTTTGTTTCTTATGCTAATATTATCGCCTAATCCCCTTTAATATTGGACCTGTCATTTCTCCCCCCCCCCCTCAGTCTGCTTGCTGATCGACTGTTAAAAATAGCAAATGATCTAACGTTTTCCCATCTCATTAATTATTAGTTTGTTTATCTCCCGTGCATTTGATTGGCTACTTTCTACTTGTGACACCCTTTTGGCATATATATATATAAGCCCTATTTATTTCATTTCATCTCGTCTTACTCTGATGAAGGGCTCCGCTCGAAACGTCAGTATCTCGTCACTAAATTCTTGGCAGTTTACCACCTTTTCACTTTGCTATATATTCAAAACACTGTCTACGCAGCACTCTACTTTTATATATATATATATATATATATATATATATATATATATATATATATATATATATATATATATATATATATATATATATATATATATATATATATATATATATATATATATATATATATATATATATATATATATATATATATATATATATATAATATGTATTTGTTCTTCTCAGGCTCTTGCTATAATGACCTTATGTGGAATAATATACTTACTAAAAGTCCAGGTACGATTGGCCTTTATAAAATAACATGCACACAACAAGCTCTCTGATTGGTCAATACCCGCTGCCTCGTACCCAGGATCACGGTAATTTTGAGGTCCTTGTTCATACAAAAAGCAAATCACGCCGGCCAATCATCATTTTTAAACATTTATTAACATTCTACATAATATGTACAATAACTATAAATAAAATATAGCAATCTTCCCTGTTAATTTTCACAAGATTTTGCAAAAATAGCCGAAAATATATAGGAAATTACAAGTATTAAAACTAGTGGGCAAAGCAACGCTAAAGCGAACAAGAATTTCCGTATAATTTGTGAGGGCGAAGTTTATCTTATATAGTCCACCAGGAGAACATGTAAAATGTGTAAAATGTTTATTTTACCTACATGTCGGGCAGGACTCAGCCAACAAAAAATCACCCAACAACACATCGACGGTTATAGGGAGAATTGCAATGTTTACCTAATTATATTTATATTACGGTTTTCTCAAGTCTCGCAACATCCACGTGTTTGGATCACGTTATCTAAACACGGAAACCAATAGGTATTTCTTAAATATCTGCCCGGCGATGAAAAGGCAAATTCCGTTTTAAGGCTAAAGGTTGTTGACTCGGCAATTTTTCGGAATATCTGCCGATTGTAGCAACAGTTTTGGCAACCGCAGTGAATTTTAGGGTATATATTTTAGCAGGCATTTTTGTCTGCCTAAAAAAGTCTGAAAATCTGCCGAAAAGTTATTCTCGTGCGGGTAAAAGCAACATCGCATTGTTTGTAGCAGGTGATCAATCAGTTTATATAAATTATTTTTAAACCTAATGTATTTGGATAAAACCAGAGGTGTTTCTCTACTGAATATGTACTTGATAATAAAAGGTTGATGTACAATAAAATAGTGTGTAGGAGGTTTAACGTTTCGAGGAAAGGCCCTTCGTCAGCGAATGAGAGTGTAGTGGTATTATTTTGTGTATTTAATATGTATTTCTACAATCAGTTTACGCAGTACAGCAACTGAATTTAATTTTCTTCCAGCATGACTAAACATTTTTATCGTCCTAGCAATCTTTCACGATTCCACACAGGCGATCAGAGTGTGGACTTGGTTGTGAGTCCACCACCACCGCCACCAATACCGACAACAACAAAACCACTACAACACCACCACCAACACTACCAACAACACCACCAACAACAACAACAATACCACCAACAACACCACCACCAACACCACCAACAACACCACCAACAACAACAACAATACCACCATCAACAACAACTACACCACCAACAACAACACCAAAACCAACACTACCACCAACAACAACACCACCATCAACAACAACACTACCAACAACAACACCAACAACAACAACACCACCAACAACAACAACACCACCACCAACACCAACAACAACAACACCACCAACAACAACAACACCAACAACACCAACAACACCAACAACACCACCACCACCAACAACAACAACACCACCAACAACAACAACAACAACACCACCACCACCACCAAGAAAAGTTGGAATGCCATTACCAAGAAAAGTGAGGGTATCATCAACGACACTACCGTCGCTGAGAAAAGTGCGGATGGAATGTTCACCAAAGACAGACACGACACCAATCATGGAAAACACAAGGCCAGCTCTATAACAAGTTCCTCTAATATTTGGCAAGATGAAACACAATAAAGATATAAAAAGCAAGCTTCACATGCATAGTTCAATCTAACTCACTATAAATTTATATCCCTACCTTCTAGGTACCAAATTCACCAGAGCACCGACAAAGACGAAAAGCTGTTCTCTCACATGGTAATGTTCATACGCAGATGTAAAGTGCTTATAATAAGTGCTGTATATAATTTCGGCTGTTTCAACCCATAAAAAAGGTCAATTGGTGAATCTGAGACAACTATATTTAAGCGGTTGTTTTAACCATTCTGTTTTTATATCGGTGAGTATACTCATGGGTACTTATACATATGGGTGATTATACTCAATGAGTATACTCATGAGAGAACAAAAACTAATGTTCAGGACTTCAGGATGAATTAAGAGTACATTTGTGAAGAAATAATATATTAATATACATTAAGGGAAGATTTTATTAAAAACGATTAAAACATCCACAATAATGAATAAGAAAAGCTGTGCACATATGAAAGCTTGTGTAATTAGCTATGAGTCTACATATATAGATTGTAAAATTTTCTGAATTTATATTTTCCTTATATTTTCCTGCAAACTGGCCCCAAAATACAGGAAATGCTGTTTCCGAGACTTGCTAATTCAAAAAAGGGCCTTACAGCCATCGATTCTTGGGCGTTCTGCCCTCGCCCATATATTTGAACTGTCCCGCCGCCCTTGTATAAGGAAGCTTATTATTACGCAAGCATAACTGTTCGAACCACCTAAAAGCTACAATCAATGAATGCATTAAATGTCAAGAAATTATAATATTTGTCATCATTGTTTTGACAATGTGTTGTTGTCGAACAATTTTTCAAAGAATATATATCCTTTGAATTTCACTACCAGAGCAAGATTATGCGTTATTTTTTATCCGTCCGTAACTGTTTTCTTCCTCAAAGTTTGAATTTGGATGCCACCATGCCCGGCTCTATCTACAACGCTGATGCAGAACGAGTGAAAATGGCGCGCAGCGCGATCAGCTGGAACTAACAGTATGCAGAATAGGCGAACAATAAAGGTTCGGACACACGAGGCGACAACTCGCGGGGACATATTACATGGACAAATCCCGTCGTATATGCACCATGCGAAATATTGTCTCGGTGACAAAATTATGTCCCAGAGACTTGTCCCATCGTATGCAACTAGTCCCCGCGACAAAATTAACCAATCAAAGAACGTTCCTTCTCTGACATGTCCCCTCGTTTGCTATTAACAGGGGAAATATCCTCGCGATTTGTTGCCTTGTGTGATCTAACTGTAACACACAATACACCTGTAAGGTTTTTATTCATACTTAAGATGATTATACTATTATACATTTAAACTAACAAGTTCCGCAAATAGCAGGACCAATGGCTTGTGGTTTGTTTCGATTAAAATATATTTTCCTAAGATATAATCGTTGAATTTCTCGCACTATCAGGTTGTTGCTAATGCTTCTTTTTCAATCTGAGCAAAGCGCTGCTCAGTGTTTGTCATGTATCTCGATGCATAAACTACTGGTTTTCTTCACACTCCGTTGTTCCTGCAGAAGGACGTACGGCACCATATAGCCCATACAATGAAGCATCTGCAGATCTGCGCACCTCACTTGTTTCCATTTCTCGAACCGACTTTGTTTTCTGTGGATCAGACTTGACTCCATCTTCGTTGAGGAGATACTCTGCAAACTTGACTTCTTTCATGGAGAACTCATACTTTTCTGGGTTGAGAGTGACTTCGGCGTCGTTGAATTTCTTCAGTACGGCTCTAAGTCTGGTGTCGTGTTCCATCTGTGTCTTCCGATACACGAGCATGTAATCAATAATGGAGATATGACCGCCTATATTTATTTCAACTATATATATATATATATTTATTTTTAATATATATTTTATATTTTAATTTAATTTTAATTTTATATTTTATATTTTATATTTTAATATTTAATATATATTTTTTTCCACTTTCCAATATTTGACTAATATTTTCAATCAATAATATTTTAATATTTCCAATATTTTCAATCCTAGCGAAGCCATTCACTTATATCATAAATTTATCGCTTTCATTGGGGTCCTTCCCATCTGATTGGAAACAAGCAAAAGTAATCCCAATTCATAAGTCGGCCGGCAGTAAAAAAGATCTAGATAACTATGGACCAATCTCTATCCTATCGTCAGCTTCAAAAATCCTTGAAAGTGTGGTCTATCATCAACTAATTCATTATCTTGAGGCTCATCAGCTATTATCTAATAACCAGTTTGGTTTCCGATCAAAGAGGTCCACTGAACATGCAGTCACTTATTTCACCGATAAAATCCGAAATGAAATGGATAATGGCAATATGACCGGGGCAGTTTTCATTGACCTATCCAAGGCGTTTGATACTATCAGTCACGCTAATCTTTTGAATAAGCTGCCTAATTATGGAATTGATGATGTGGAACTTCAATGGTTTCGAGCCACTATCTCTCGAATCGTTATCAATCTGTGGTTTATGATAACCGTTGTTCTAATCCTTTTCCAGTTTCCTGTGGAGTACCTTAGGCCCGCTACTATTTTTAATCCATTTTAATGACATGGAAAACTGTCTTATGAATTCTGAAGCAGTGATGTATGCCGACGATACCGTAATTTTTTTCTCCGATAAGGATATTAACTTAATTAATTCGAAGCTGTCAGAAGATATGACCTACTTATCACAATGGCTTGACACTAATGAACTTTTTATCAATCTAAAGAAGGGAAAAACCGAATCCATGTTATTTGGTACTGCCAAACGCCTATCGATTCTTAAAGATCAGCAACTCTCAGTAAATTTTAAAGATTCAGCTATTAATGTTACCAGCTCCTATAAATATCTAGGTGTTGAAATTGATCAAGCATTATCTCTTCAAAGTCACTTTGCTAAAGTATATCGCAAAGCATCTGGAAGATTACGTCTCCTGTCACGGATCAGAAAATCAGTTAACATGTATTCCGCTGAAACTATATATCGCTCTATGGTTATTCCAGTGATAACTTACTGCTGTATCTTAAATATTGATCTTTGCAACACCTCAAAGGAGAAATTATCTTACCTCTCCTCTAGAGCCGCTAGTATCATTGGAGGTGCATCAAGATCCGTTCAGCTTGTCCTGCCAAACCTTCATGATATTATCAAAATGCATGCATGCATTGTTGTTTATAAATCCCTAAATAATTATTTATGCGATCAAGATTATTTCTCAAGATCAAGATTATTTCTTCCTTTCTGTGCATGCAGTCGAGTACTTTGTCATTTTCTTTCAATTGGTTTACCCTTCGATGGTCTTCTCCTGTTATTTTGAACACGGTTAATTTTGCCATGCATCTTCGCCATCTCCTTTTTTGAGAATTTCATGATGCTGCTTAATTAGCTCTGAAGACTTCGCCTCCTTGTAAGCCTTTTTGATAACTGAGC